>JNBR01001915.1:44634-93161 GCA_002081595.1 Achlya hypogyna | reverse complement strand
ACGACGCACTATTCGGACGCCACTGATGTTCTCCAGTGGGTGGATACGGCCGAGTTCGCCATGGACATCGTTGGCATCGACGAGCAGCCCGAGCTCAACAATGGCGCCATCTACATCGTTTATTTCATCGGGGTTGTCTTCGTCGGTGGCTTCTTCCTCATCCGCCTCTTTGTCGGCGTCCTCGTACGTCTGTTGGTACGCGGCGGCGCCTACTACTCTCCCGTAGGTGGAGCAGTTCCAGCGCAACAACGGGACTCAGATCCTGACGCCGAGCCAAAAATGGTGCTTGTCGTAGCCCTCGGCGGTAATGCCTGATGTTGTGCGTAGCTGGGTCGAGCTGGAGAGGCACATGCTCTTGCTAAAGCCTCGATTCAGCGCCCCCGAGCCAGCCAACGCCTACCGGCAGCGAGCATTCCACTTGGCAAAATGTATTCCATTACCGCGGGTGCGACCTCATGCAGCACGTAGCTACCAAATTCGAGCACTTTATGTCGTCGATCATCGTATTCAACCTACTTTTCATGCTGCTCAACACAGCCAAGGCGCCACAAATGTGGCGCAATACCTTTGACGTCCGGCGCCTTTGGTTGGCGCTCCTCACCGGTGCGGTAGAGCGTGGACAAGCTGTTTGTTGCTATGTACACGTGCGAGTTCGCCATTAAGGTTCTCGCGTTTGGTCGTCACGTCTTTCGCGACTCGTGGCACCTCTTCGACGCCATTTTGCTCATCGGTTCCTTCGTGTCGTACCTCCCAGGCACCTCCATCCACCAGATCTCTCAAGTCCGTCAGTTTCCCCAACAAAATGGACAACATGTCTGCATTTAGATTGGTCGCATTTTCCGCGTCATGCGTGTCATGAAGTTCGTCAAAGTAAGCAAGGGCGTACGCACGGTGTTTCGAACGTTCCGCGCAAGTCTTGCGTCCATCGGCAACGTCGTCTTGCTGCTCGTTCTGCTGCTGTACATATTTGCCATTCTCGGGCGCCAGGTCGGAGCACACACGACGGCCCAACTGACTCGTGCGTAGCTCTTTGGAACGACCAAGTACGGCCCGCAGCTCAACCAAACGCAGAACTTTGAATCGTTTGGCAATGCACTGTTGACACTCTTTGCGCTCATTGCCGGTGGTGAGTGGCATCTCTTGATGACCGACTGCATGGTGCGTCCGTCGCACTCGAACGGTGGAGGCGACGAGGCTCGTAGGTGGAGGGTGCGGAATGCGCCACCATCGGTTCCGACACGGATTGCGGTCAATATTACGCAGCATGGATGTACTTTCTCGTGTTTGTGATTGCGATCGTGTACATCTTTCTCAACCTGTTCATCGCCGTCATTCTCGAAAACTTTCGGAGCTGCTATGTCAAGGATATAAGTCCCGTGACGCTCGAAGACTTCGAGGGATACCAAGAAGTCTTTGAAAAGTACGACAAAGACCACAAGGGCGTGTTGCCGCTCTACATGCTGGGCCGTTTTCTTCATGTACATCGCTGCTTGTACGACGCCGGTCTTATCTTTTTCAGGATTTACCACCCAATTTGCGGGTGGCGACGACGGGCAACCGCATGGCATACCTCCATTTGCGCTTCGAAATTGAGCAAGTCATGCTGGCGCCGACAACGCCCCAGAGCATCCCGTTCTTTAACGCCCTCCTGCGCACCGTGTGCATCCACCATATGGGCATCCGCGCGCTCTCGTACGAACAGCAGCGCGACCGCGTCAAGCAGATCTTCGTCATCAAAGAGAAGGTTGCTGGAATGCTTGTGCGAGCCATGCTCCACGGCGTCCTCGAGCGCACGCGCCTCCGTGCTAGACGCGAGGCAGCGTACGGCCGCACACACACTACGCCGGCCTCGCCGCTGCCACCACCTGAGGCAGTCCCGGAGCTGGGCAATGAAAACCACGTTCCCGTCGCCCAAGTGCTTGAAGGGTTACCATACGTCGTCCAGGAAGCACCTACTGCGACCGCTGACCAAACCGCGCCACCGTTGCAGCACGATATCCTTGTGAGCTCAAGCGAAGACCCACAACGGCCACCAGAGGAGGCGCTGGGTGAGGACTTCAGTGTGAGACCGAGCGCCAACGATGCACCGGTGCCGCCACCGGAGTCGCCAACAGCTATGACGGACACTCTCGCGGACAGCATCAAGAAAACGGGTGACAAAAAAAAGGCTCGGCACCGGAAGCACCAACACAAAAAGCGCAAAGATGCCCCTCCAAGCGACGAAGAAACGACAGCTGAGCCGCCGCCACTGCAAGAGAAAGCTGCGCGACCAACACGGCTGCCAAAACTCAATGTCGAAGGCGCCAAGGTGACACCGGTGGAGTGATTTTGTCCAACCCTACTTGTCTTATTTAAGAGTTTATGATGAGTGCAATAGCGATGACGATGGCCTGGGTACAGTTGTGCAAATGATACATTGTTGCTTTCTTGGATACGCCACTGCATCACGATTTCAGTCTGCCGGTGCAGAAGGCTCACATTGTCGGGGACTCGATCGTCCACGGTTTGGGAGATTTCGTTATTCAAACTTCAATGCATCTTTTGGGACAAATGTTGTATGGCACGGATGCAGCATTCAATAGTCTACCCTCGCTACGCCTGGATGGAAGTGAAGTGCTGTTGACTAAAAAGGTAAGAATTTAGAACATGGTGTTCTTGAGTCAGAGTTACTTGAATGAATTTGGAGTGCCCTTGAGAAGATGAGCAATTTAACCATCTAGACGCCACGGGTACATTGGTGCCGTTCGGGTTGATATTGGACAACAAGCACTCTGTGGCCGACGAGAAGCTCCCTTGTAAATACGGTTGCAGCCATGGGAGCACCTGGAGTGATTCTATTCATAAAATGCTTTCATAGTATTCATAGTCGTTGCGTCGCTAACGCGTGGTGGTAGAAGCTATGTCCCATGATGCGACAGAGTTGAAACGACATGCATGTATCCTTTTACTTGCTTAAGCGGATGCGAGTGCGCCGGCATCAGCAGTCCTTGATGCCCTCACAGGTTTTAACCAGCGGTTTCAATCAACAAAACTTGCCTGGGATTTTAACCTAAAAACGCATTGACCTCGTTGTGTTTTACTCCAAAGGATGCTGATCCATATGCTTCAACAAACGTTAATTATAAAGAAGGGGTGTGACCATATTTAAGCCAATTTCCCATGACTGTGGTCAACATCAACGTTGGGATTCTTGGCCATGTCGGTGGGGCATCGCAACACCGCTGAGCTGACAGCTCATACGTGCGTAGATAGCGGGAAGACGAGCCTTGTGCGCTCTCTAAGCACGCACCTCTCGACGGCGGCACTGGACAAGAACCCGCAGAGCAAAGCACGCGGTATGACACCTCCTTCGCAGTGTCATGACGCACTGTGCAGGCATCACGCTGGACCTGGGGTTCTCGTCGCTTCAAATGCCTTTCACGGCGAGCGACGGGGTGCCGTACACAGCGCAGCTCACCCTTGTGGACTGCCCGGGTCATGCGTCGCTCATCAAAACCGTCATCGGAGGAGCCCATATCATCGACATGGCGCTGCTCGTTGTCGACGCCGTAAAGGGCATTCAGATGCAAACGATCGAGTCTACTGTGCTTGCCGAGATTGCCACGTCGCACGTCGTCGTGGTGCTCAACAAAGTTGACTTGCTCACGGACCGCGCCGCGCAGATCGCCGCCATGATCAAGTCCATTCGAACGTTCCTCGCGTCGTCGCCTCGATTGGCCGAGTGTCCCATCGTGCCCGTGGCTGCGGGCGACGCCGACGGCCTGCGGTCGCCGATCGGCATAGATGCGCTCTTGACCACGATCCAGGAGCAGCTGTACCTCCCGCAACGATCGAGCGCCGGCCCGCTCTGCTACGCCATCGACCACTGTTTTCCACTGCGTGGAAAAGGCACGGTGCTCACGGGCACAGGTACGTGACTTCAAAGCGTCCGTCGCCGGCTCATATAGCCTAGTCTTGGCGGGCGCCGTCGCCGTCAACGACACGATCGCTATCCCGATCTTGGGCACGGAGAAGAAGGTCAAGTCGCTACAGATGTTCCACGCAAACGTCGAGCGCGCTGTGCAAGGCGACCGCGTCGGCATCCGCCTTCACGGCCTCGACGCCGCGGCCCTCGAGCGGGGTCTTGCCATCACGCCCAAGTCACTCGCCTTTGTGCGCAACCTCGTCATGCGCGTGCATCCTGTGCGCTTCTTCTCCCTCGCAAGTGAAAGCGGCGCCAAAGTGCACGTGACCGTTGGTCACACGACGGTGCTGGCCAAGATGACGTTCTTTACAAGTCCCTCCGCCGTCTTCTCAGCCACTGACGAGCACCGCTATCTCGCCGCCCTGTCGGCCACCGACGCCCGCGAGTCGCCGGTGTTTGCTCTGCTCCAGCTCGAGCGCGAGATTCTGTGCCCATCCTTCAGCCAGATCATCTGCTCGCGTCTCGACACGACTGTCACCCAAGCCAATGTGTGCCGCATAGCATTCCATGGGCCCCTTGTGCACACGTGTGACGAGGTACGCTGGGCGAGCATCCTGTGGCTCATGGGCGCTAGCTTTCGGGGCTGCACATTGGCAAAGTGAAGGCGCGCCATGGCGTCGTCGAGAAGCGGCTGGACGGCAACGTTGCGGTCGTCAAGGAGCTCTTCGCCAAGGAAACCAACCTCGACATCTTCAAGGGCCTCACGCTGCAGAACGAACGGACGGGAGCACTTGGCACGATCGACGGCGCCTTCGGCAAGACGGGCAAATGCCGCGTGCAGTTCGCCGACGTCGTAGCCCCCGGCGACCGCGTCGAGCTCAAGTTCACGAAGATCCTCTTCCAGGACAAGACACTAGCGCACCGCCTGCGCCAGGCCCCCGGGCTTTACACCGCTCCGGAGCCGGCCACAGCCGCACCGCCCACCACCAAGCCGATCGCGCCCATCGATGTGCCCGTCGTGGAGCGCGAGAAGCGGTCGTGGCAGGGCATCATTGAGCGGCTCAAGGGCGAGACGGCGCCGGACGGCCGCAACCCGCTTGTGATCGCGACAGGGCTGTTCGTGACGGTCGAGGAGGCTGCCGCTTGCTTGCACATGGATGCCGTCACTGAGCAGGGTGACCGCGGCGTCGTCGAATCGCTCTTTGGAAAGGCAGGGAAAGTGCGCATCCACTTTGAGTTCGGAACGCTCGCCAAAGTCGGCGACCTTGTCACGGTCTTTGAAAAATAATGTACCGCCGACAGGTGAGCCACGTGCTGGCATGGTTGATGTGCAGGGTTCAGCGCTGCGCTCTCCAGTTCCAAGGAGGATACATGGCCGTAGTAGAAGAGACAGAGCCTTGAATCGAGGTTTGCTTATCGTATGAGTACGATAGCTGCCACACAGGATGTCACCTACTTTCCCGGCGGCAGTAAGTCTGGTGGCAGTGGGGCGCCAAGCGTGAAGCTTGAGGACCCTCGCCGTCAACCTGAGCATCGTAGTAGAGTCCGCGCACCAAGGCGTATGGATTCGATTGTGAGCGCCAAACTGATAAGTGGTGGCGGTGGCAAATAGATTTAAGGCTAACTAATGAATGATACACGGCCATTTTCTCACGATTCGGCAATGGCGTGTTGGCGCTCGTACTGCCACAAAGCCCAGCTGAGGCCGTAGCCACCGAGCAGGGTTACTGGCAGCGCAACCACAAACCAAACGGGCAGCCAAGCAAGCTGCAGCAGCAGCAAGCCTGCATAGCAGGCGTAAAAGATGTCTTGACTCGTGAGCCACGACTCGCATGGATCGGATTCCACTGTGTGCACCTCGAACAGCTTGAGCTGTGGCATTTGCGGCAGCACCTTTTCTTTTGCGAGCTCCAAAAGCGGGCCGTTCTCAACGCCGACGAGGCCCACTTGGGATAGCTGCTGCATTGTTGGCAGCGAGTGCACGATCGTCGCCATTGTCGCGTCGTCGATGCCAGTGGCATCGAGGCGCAAGCCCGTGACGCGGGAACCCTTGAGGGCTGTCGGCAGCAGCGTGGCCGTCGCTGCGCTCGCGGCGGCGGATTTTGATTGCATGAGGTCGAGCCGGTGCAGAGTCGAGGGCAGCGGCCACTGCAAGTAGACCTCAGCAACGGCCGAGTCCAAGTTCAAACTGAGCGCCCGGAGCGACGCACACCGGTGCACAGCGGACGCGAGGAAGGCGGCCTCATCTTCCTGCAAGGTGGTTTCGTGCAGCTGAAGCGCTCGCAGCGTTCCGTTGGAAAGCAATTGGGCGCAGAGGTGGCGGAGTCCCGCAGTGCCGACGATGGCGCCGCCTTGCAACCGCAAGTCCACGATGCGAGACGAGAGAATTGCGTGCCACAAAGTCGCGGCGAGGGTGTCGTCGGTCGGGACGTCCTGTATCACCAGCGTGACTTGACGCAGGTTGAGGAGGCTGGCTGTCACGGCTTCGACTAGAGTTGCGGTTGTGTCGATGTCGTCCACATACAGTGAGCAGCCCGTCCAGACGGAAGATACCCAGCGCATAGTCGACGGAAGGTTCCAGCTCGGGTCAAAGGCATTACGTAGTCTCGGGTGTGCCTCGCCGAGAGTCTGAAATGCGTTGGCCGAGTCGACGACCACTTCCATGTCGAGTAGCAGGACTTGCTGTACCGCAGGGTGATGCCACAGCGACGATGCGGGCGCTGGTGTGTCTTCTTCGTCCCAGAGGCTAAGGTGCTCGTCATCCCAAAGTGGCCACGAGGCGTCGCCGCACAGGGCGGCCTCGAGAGCGCTCATGTGAAGGCGCGGCCAGAGGGCCGTCATGGGCACGCGCTGCGCCAAGGCACAGAGGCTGTGGAAAGAAGGCGACATGGCCGACGTGGGAAGCGTCTGCAGCAGCGCCGACGCCGTCAATGGACAGCCGACAAAGCTAGCGATCTTCTCGATGAGCTCCGGGCAGTCGAGGCGCATGCAGACCTTTCTATTTATTTTCAAGTGACTCTGGTATCCGGATCAACAAAAAGGCACCATTACTGGCTCGGATTACAGGTGCAAACATTGTATAGTAGACTGCCAGATCGGTGCTCCAGCTCGGCACAAGCAACCAACTTCAAGTGAACTGGGATAACGAAGCGCTTCCCCTTCCAATGTTTGCTCTCACGAGTTTCTCAAAAGCAGCAATCGAGCCCAACTATCTTTGCAGAACAGAACTATTAGTAGTATCAGGTTATAGCTTTGGACCCCAAGTACGATGATACTACTACAGTACTCGTAGTAGCATAACATCTAACGCTTGGACAGAGAACTACAGTGTAGCTTGTGGAGCTAATTATTTGGGCTGGCGCATTGATAAAGGACTTCCACGGCAGGCAGGGCTACATAATGGAGCAGATTCGTCTTAAAAACTTAGTTGAACCTAGCTGCAGAAAATGAGCTGAAGGTACGTTAGAAATATTTTGTGGAATGGCCAAAGATGGCATCTTCATTCTGCATCTTCGTGACTAAAGTAGATTTGGGATAAAAGTCCAATGTAGGTGGTACATTCTACGATCGATATATAACAACAAGGTGCTCGCCTTAAAATGCACGATGCCGATCGCAGCTGTCGGCTTAAGCCGGGACAAACCTCAAGTCGGGCCGGTGAGGCCCTTCTACTGGGTATAAAGCCCCAGAATACGATGTTGATACAATTTATTCTGCAACACGTCGACAGTACTCTTCGTGCTCTTTGTGTTGAATCGTGTACGGTGTCGATGCGGATGCACGAGTTTACGCAATTGGTAGCTTCGCTTTACCGCCGCAATCTTGACAACAAGAGCACTAAGAAAGACGCACCGGTGGCGCACCGGGGCAATGGCCTAAAGCTGCCCAAGATTTTTCCAAAATTTCTCCATAATCGTCTACTAGTACTAATATTGTGGTCGCGATGAGATTAGTTTTATCGAGTAACCTTAAGTGTCATCCTATGAATGAAATAAAGACATGGTTTACAATTCTCGTAAAATAGATTGAATCTACTTGTCATACTTGTTCTATTTTTCGCTAGTATTAACGTCATTGTACAAAACTTTAGCTCTGGAGCGACCTTGCACAAGCTCAGCCGATTGTCTTTATAGCAAAAGTGCATGTGGAGCCTGTTGGGTTTAAATAGTTCCTATAGATAGCGATACTGCTTACGATATCTCAGGAAGACGCTTTCAGATTTTGGCAACGTCGTGCTTTTTTTCTCGCGCACGAGGCGCAAATATTGCTTCTTTTTGCCAAAAACAAATGCTCTAGTGGCCGTACCATCAACAATTCTCATCAGACATGAGTTCGACCGCTACGAGGAATACAAAGGATTGCGTTCTACAGTAGTATCTACGCAAATATCAGTGGGGCGCCGACGGCTTGTGATAATTGAACTCTTTACGAGAATACATCACCACACCGATGGAGATTTAATGTTTATACGTCGGAACCCAGGAGCACGTAACCACGGCATCAGTTGATCTAATTCAGCATTGCAGGCTTTACCATCTTGGTGTCTGAGATATAGATCAGTCTGACCACCTGGAGAATGTGTCGGTTAATTCCAGTTAGTCGTGTTGCATGCTTGATACCTGCCAAAAGCATGACTATCAACAATGCTTAAATCTTCTGCTTGTTCTCTTGCTGCGTTCGTGGTGCGCCAACATAAAGGGCATACTCCGTTCTGTCGATTAGTCTCGTCAATGCCAATGCCAATGCCAAAGCAACACAAACCGTAATCGTAGTTTAAGTATACAAGCAATCACATGTACTTTACAAACAGCCGTACAATGCTCGCATTTTCGCATCGCAGGAGCACAATTGGAAGATCCTCTACTGCGGTACAACAATAGTAATGCATAGTATACGAGATATGACAAAAACACTTGCTGTACACAGTACTTGCAGTGCTCGTCCTCAGCAGCTTGCTCACATAAGTCTCGACCGCTGACTTGTCAAAAATGATGTGAATTCGCTGCTTTAGAAAGAGATCCAAAGACAATTTTACGGCCAAGCTGAAAGCCCCACTGAACGCCCACCATTGCTCTTGCCCCGCTTATCTCCAGGTTAGTGTTACATAAAGCTTTGGTAATCGCCCGTGTCAAGCAACATTCTATTGACTAGCTTTCCATCCACAACGGCAATTGCCAGTCTGGTATGGACCCGCAATACTGATTGCAAACGACGAGCGATTCACAATACGGCATGACAGTGCAACGCACGTGCATGCGCCTAGGTGGATGTATGTTCTTTGCTGCAATGCGTTGGCACTTCCGTCTATCAAAGGGCCGTTTGCTGGTCTGACGTGATTGCGCGTCATAGACGTGCAACGTGTGCTTTGATATGTCTGATCAAAGAATTCGCGCCACACGGGGTAGGTATCGACGCCTGCAGGAACGCGCGACATCACGAAGTTCGTATCCATCATGTTCTATTGATGTCGCAGTGCTTTTGCTGCACTGAGTACTAGCACGCCCAGCTTACATACGTACCGTGTTCCGACAGTGGGCAATTCACGACTGCTGCATGCAGCGGTCGGAGCCGCTCCGCGACTGCCGCAGCATCTCTCTCGATGGTACTGTCGTTCAAACCTTGTGCGGTCCAATATGATCGCCTTCACCAGCTACTGCGACCCATATCGTGGGTAGATTCCGAGATTCACAACGCTTAGACTGCACGCCACTTCAGTTTGACCTTGCACTTCCCATCTGAGAACAGATGCACCTTTTGACAGCGCGTTGCCGTCCAGTGCAGTCCGCGTATCTACTTTTGTCACGAATTTTCATTTTGTGGCAGCAAATATCCCTTGTTGACAATTGTAAAGATGCACTTTTGACCTTTTAGCGGTGACTAGGTGGGACTGAATCGAGGCAACGACGGAAAACACCTCGAAGATGGATGCATCCGTTCAGTGGTGCCACATTGCATATCTATAGCACAAGAGGCGCACAGTACACGCACTACTGTTCTATGCGCCTTTGGGACACGCCAACTGTGGTCCCACGACGACCAGCCCCGCGACCGCATCACCTCCTAGCCACCGGCGTGGAAGTGCAAAGTGGCCACTGCTCACGACAATGCTCTCATCCGGCGGCGCCGACCGCAGAAATTGACGCTGCAAGCATCGGTTTTCAATGCCGCTTACTACCATGCATGACTTGAAATGTGGTGTTGATCGCAATCGAGCATGCAAGCGATACATCGTGGGTATGGTTGGGTCGAAAGCACGTTTTTATGTGTGGACCGCGACTGCCGCTGCCAACAACCTGCCACCGCCACATGCCATTGGTGGACCTAATGGCGCCTGTTGGCGGAACAGTTCTTGGGTGCTTGCGCTGCCATGGGACAGGCAACCTGTGCTGGGTTTGAGGTCTTGCTGCACTCGTGCACATTGCCGACTCTTGCGCTCGCAGCGCGATGCCCGTGCGCTCTCCAGAGGATCGTGGTCAAGGTGGTCCGCTCGCATTTCTTTGCTGCAGTTGCCGCCAACGCATCAGCATACGAACCCCCCTTTCCCCGGAATATGCGGGGAAAAGGGGGTTCAAGACCATGCGGGGGGGGCGGACCAGCTGCTCACACACCTGCCACACTACTTGGCACAACAGTAAGCTGTGCGCCAACCACCACTGCGTGCACTTCAACCTCTTCAACCTAACAGGATACCGTACGGCACGATGGCGCCACCGGCTTTGCTATAGAAACACGCCCGACGCGAATGCGACGGGCAGCTCAGTTTTCAATTTGCCCTTTCGCCACCAGTTCGCCATGGACATTGCACTTCTGTTGACGGACGACGACAGCAGCGACCATTCGGGCATTGTCCAAAGCCCGCGCGCCGGCATCTGGACACTCGAAGAGGAGCGCTATACGCTTGCGCTCATTGAGTGCTTTGTGCAGGGCTACCTCCCCGATATCATGCTCGGTACGTCGCTGCGTTGCTTCCTCGCCGACAAGCTCTACTGCTCGCCCATGCGCGTTTCCAAGAAGCTCGCCACCGGACGCCTTGCCGGCGTGGTTCTACCCACGAAGCTGGGTCCCATCCGCTACGAGAACCAAAGCATCGATCCGCTGCAGCAAGTCCTCAAGCTCGAGCAGCTGGCCGAGGCCGAGCGTGCCTACGCCGACCGACTCGACGCCTTCGGAATCAAGTTCACGGACCCGAGCGCCGTGATGGAACAGACAACCAAGATGCAGGCACCATACCTCACACGCGTGGGTCTCTGGAGCCGGACAGAGCAGCTGTACGCGTGGAAGCTCATCGAGTGCTTCATCAAGGGCTACGTTACGCTACCCATCGGCACGCGCCTGCGCTCGTTCCTCGCCGAGCGTCTTCGCTGCTCGCCCATGCGCATCTCAAAAAAGCTCGCCACCGGCTCCATCGCAGGCATCCACTTGCCCAAGAAGCTCGGCACCATGTCGTACGCACCGCCAAAAGTCCCGGCCGACGACGGCAAAGTCGCCGCCCTAGCAGAGCTCCACCGACTGCGTCAGGCATGCTTCGGCTACAACTAGGATAGACACCATTGCTTTTCACTAATTTATTCACTCGGCATCAATATACAGCGCCAGTACCGTTTCCATTTTGTTGACAATCAGCATCGACGCAGGCAACAGATTCTGCAGGCTGATGCATGTGGCCGGTGGATGCGAGTTGGCACTGCAAAGCAGTGCCACCATATTGAAGCTGAGCAAAGGCGCAGCGGCTCAAGATTCGACGACTTGCACCCGTCGTCGCCAGTGTGGGGGCGACGTGAAACCCTGTCATGTTGGCATTACACACAAAAGATCGCGGTCGGCGCGATTGGCGGATGGCGACGGAGCTGTGCCCGTCACGTTATTAGGGCAATCCAATAAGAGGCCAAAGGGTGCAATTGAATAGCTCCCAGCACTACACAGCTACCACTCGCCTTCAGGGAAAGCTAGAGTGGATAGAAGTACTCGCTCGTGGGGACATGATAACATGTACCGTGTGGTGTGTCGACGATACTTCACTGTCAACGCCAAATCCACTCAGAACGAAGTCTACATTGTTGATTGAATGTGTATCAAGCTGCCATCCCAAGGTGATCCCATGGAAAGAAAACCGACGAGGGACTACGGAAACGTTCTCGTAACATCGCTCTCTTCTAGAATACTGTGTAGTGCAGCGGGTTGTTTGCACGAAGCTCCAGGACTGCTTGACACGTTGAGGAACACATTTGGCCTGCAGACTGTGCCTGGGCTTGCATTGCACTTTCTTTGCGTGTTAAATATACCATTGGCGCATGCTGCGGGAATGGCGAGGACCCTTCTCTTGAGTACGAGCGATCATACAGACCTACTCATATATGCCTGTAGCTACCAGGGATGCTTTCAGCACGCTTCACCTACTTTCCACCTAGCTATGTTTAGCTAGACCCACCGGACGTTTTGCTGTCCTGCCAAGAACCAAAACTACATCAATTCTGGGATGCGGCGGGTGATTCCCTCCGCCGACAAGTATGCGGAGGTCCCTCCGGTGGTGCATCACCGAGGGTACTCGGCGCTGGGCTTCCTCTACACGTGGTTCACCGTTGGCTGCGGCTTCTACTACCTTTCGATCGTCTCGTCGCACGCCATGACGGACTACTGGTGGCGAGACTACAACGTGTCGGGCGTTCAGACGTTCGTGGCTCAAATCTTTCACAACCACCTCCTTGGCGCGGCACCTTCTCTAGACTTGGCGGCTCCAGGCACAGGAATCTCGGCGTCCTTTGCTGCACCGTCGACGGTCATCGCTCAGTCAGTTGGCTACGCTCGAAAGAAGCTCCTCGCCAACTACTCGACTTCGCTGCCCGACATCGTCACGGTGTTGCGCGCTGGCGGCTTTGGGGCGTCGCGAACTTTTTTCGCCCCCCTGTGCTGGGTCGACTTTGAGCGCTCGATGGAGCTTGCGCTCAGCGCCGCGCGCCAGACCCGATGTGCCGCCATGTTCGGCGCCAATGCCGCCTTGTACTTCGAGCCGATCGCTCGTAATTGCGACAAAGCCACGTTCACGTCATCGCCCGATGCGGCGGCCTACACCAAGAGCATATTTTACTACAACGCAAGTCAAGCGTGGTTTTCAGCAACCTTCGCGATGCCCCGCCTCTCAGTCGCGGGCGAAGTCACCTACTGGGCAGATCATGGCGTCACGACGTGGCAAACCCAGCTCCAAAACTTGTTTCAGAACGGCATCACCGAGACGATCTCGGTCGTGAGTGCGCTCGGCCGGCACCAAGCCGTGACCATCAACGCAGCTCCTTACGTCATGCGCGACTTCGGGCTCTGGACAACGGTGCAAGCATACGCTGGGATGTGGAACATCGTTGGCCAAGCCGCGGACAGCGCCAGACGACTTGTGCGCAACCGGCCGGGCTTCGTCGACGCCGACTGGGATGGACTCAACCCCGGTGTCGCGGTCAATGCTACGCGCACTGCCATTGGGCCCTTTGGCTCTATCGATCTCCTCGCAGTGCCTCTTCCACCATCGCTAGTTACGCTGTTCTGGACCGTCCAAACGACTGTCTTTGCTGCTGTTGCCGCTGGTTTCGATGGTGTCGAGGTGTATTCGGCACTCGGAACCGTACAGCTCACACCGACGCCTCCCGATTGGCAACTGGGCAACGTTTCGTACTACGGTGGCAACCCGCTATGCACCGCTGCGACGGGCGTCGACTTCGCCCTCGATGGCTTCGGCTACTACGACGGATGCGCAACCACTGATGCCCTCACCATTAGGCTGCGCCAGATGAGCGCACTTTTTGCGGTTACTGCTGTGGGCGCGACGGCGACTTCAATTTCTGCTGCCTGTGCCTTGAGCAGCTCGTCTCTGACCGCTTGCGAGGCCTTGCTCACCGATGCCCTCACCGTGTACCATGCAATACCAGCCCTAGAGACGCTAGCACCGCTGGTGACGGCCGCCGCCGCCGACGTTGCAGCCATTAGCATGGTCCAGATGGTGCTGCTGAATGCAACGACGCCCGCAATGTTTTACCAGCGCATGGTGCCCTCCACCGCGACGGATCCGTGGGCGATTTACGGCTGGGTCACCCTCTGCGATTGGATAAGTGGTTTTCGTGAGGTCTACACGATGCTTGGAGATGTCGGTGACGCTACCCTCATGACCCGCGAAGAAGCCCCAACTCCGTTGGCGGCCAGTGCCACCGAGGTCCCAAGTAGTGCCTGCACATATGTGAGCTACATCATCTACTACGTAAGCGGCGCGTTCACCGCCGTCGTCGTTGTCATGACCGTCATGGGCCTCACCATTCGTGGCAACGTGCTCGGCTACAATCTCTTGCAGGTGAATCGGGTTGTGGGTCCTGTTTGGATCGGCAGGCCTTTTCTATTCCTCCGGGCCATGAGTGCCATCATGCTTCTGAGTACGGCGTCGATCGTGCTCGTGGATACACACGGTGTGACGCGCTTTGTGACTGCTCGTCGCAACCTCATCGAGTCGGCTGTCGTCGCTGGGGAAGCGACGTGGCTCACGTATGTTTTTAACGACGTGTTGGTGCCCTTTACAGGGGAGTACACGCGCTACTACGCGCCCGTGAGTACGGCCGTGAGCTGGCTTGTTCACTTTGCAACGGACGCGGTGTCGCCCGTGATCGTCGAAACCGCACTGCAGAGCAATTGCACAACACTCGTCGTGGGTCAGCAAATCCAGTGCACGGGCGGCACGCTATACATAGGCAACTTCTCGCGTCTTGTAGCACTTATGCTACTGAACGTGGGCAGCGTCCTTGGCACCTTTGGGATTCTGTACGCTCTCTACCCGCGCATCGCGCCCCACCGACGGCTAGCGACATCGTTCGAGCCGCATCTGTCCATCGCGGCGCCGTCGCATGCCTTCTTAGCCAAGCAACCGGGTGACGAAGCGCTCATGGACGAAGTATGCTGCGTCATGTCGGGAATGGTACCACTGAAGCGCACCAGTCTTTTCGACACCAAGTTGTGGGTTTCGCTCACCAACGTGAGCTCGGAGCGTGAGGGCTACCTTCTCCACGGCGCCAGCTTCCGGTATCACGCCCCACCGCACCCAGACTTGCACAAGAAAGCGCCGACCTCCAAGAACCTCATTGCGCACGTGGTCATGGGGTGGCAAGCCAACATTCGCGTGCGTGCCCTCGTTGGCTGCGCGTATCTCGTGAGCACCCTTCTCGGTAGCTATACATACCTCGTTCTCACCAGCTCCAAAATGTCCAACGACTTTTGGTGGGAGGGATTCAACTCGACAGCGCACCAGACCTTTGTCGCCAACTGGTACAACACCCAGCTTCTTCTCACTTCGCGCGTCAACGGCACCGTCGCCCTGGATACAACCGCTTACTCGGACGCATCACAAATGTATGGAACGTCGACTGCCCAGGTTGCGACCGCGGCCTTTTACACCACAGCTCTGCAACTCGAGGCAAATACCGTACCCAACGTCATCGCGAGTCTGCGCAGTATGGACGGCTGTGCGATTCCATGGATCTTCACGGCATATTGCTGGGTGGACTTTGATCGGATGTGGTCCGTTGCAGCGACGGCCGCGCGCCAGACACGGTGCTCGGCGGCACAGACGACCAATGGCGCCGCATACTTGGAGGCCATGGTGCGCAACGTTGACTTGGTGGGGTTTCTCGAATGCTGGGCTCCGGCTTGGACGCAAGGTATTTTGGGCCATCTCAAAACGACGACTGCAGGGTCGGAGTGGTGGGCGGCCGTGCAGGCGGCAAACGGAGCTCTTTCTGTTGCGGACGAGGCCCACCACTGGGTGACTGCCGGGGTCATCCGCTACACGAGCCAGTGGCAAAACTTTAAACGGTTGGGCCTCGTCGAGACGTTTGCGATCCAAAACGCGTTTGGGTACGCGTACCCTCTCACGCTCAAGAGCTCCAACGGGTCGTTGGCGCTGGCTACGGAAACGTCTATGCAGCTTTACTGGGGCTGGGCCAGCGATCTTAATGCCGTGGGGGTCAACGGCTCGGGCGCCACGGGGAGTAGCCTCGTGCGAGACAGTGCCACTTTCATTTATGCCAACGCGACGCCCGCTGATCTCTATGCTGCCAACGGAACGTTAGCGCTTCCGATGGGTGCGCCTTTCGCGTTGCTTGTGATGTCGATCGGCCCGTTTGGTTCGATCGACGCCACCCGCGTGGGCGTGCCCGCCTTGTGGCGGGGCCTCCGCGCGTCCATGAATACTCTTTTGTCCGAAATGCTGACAGCCAGCGTTGAACTCCAGGCAGCAGTCACTGCGTTAGCAAATCCTGGTTCCTTCACTATCTTGCCAACACCGTGGATGCAAGTGAACAACTTTTACAGCAGCACGATTCTCTGCGACAGCAATACCGTGTCGGACACAGTGCAGCCGTTCTTTACGGCAACTGGTTCGTGTACGTACAACAGCCTGGAGCAGCTTCAAAGCAGCACCCTGGACGTCCTTCAGGCAGTAGTTCTCACCGGTCTCGTGCACGAAACGACCTCGAATGCAACTTTGCAATCCATTTGCACCCACGAGTCGCTGGTGCCGTCAGACTGCGCTACTCTGCTCGTTGAAGCAGTCGCGCTACTGCACAAGACGATGGTCAACGTGACGACGAATGAGCTTGTCGCCACCGGCCAAGTCGTACGATCTATCATTCAACAAGACGTTGGACTTGAGATCATTCAGACGCTCTACATGAATGGGTCGGCCGAGCTGAGCAGGCTGCCTTTCTTCGACGACGCGGACCCGACAATGGACCTGTTTGCATGGCTCTATGTCATGGACTGGGTCAGCGGCAAGCGCGAAGTTATCACGATCACGGGCGACCGTGGCAGCCTCACGACTATGTCAACCGAGTCGATCAAGATCCTCACAGCGGCCAACGCCCTCGAGCTGCCCACGAGTCTCTCCACATACATACGGTCTGCGATCCAGTACATCACCGTGCTACTGGTGCTGGTTTCCACCATGGTGCTTGGGTACATTGGTGGCACCCGCGGATACATCGAGGGCATGAACATGCTGGAGCTCAACCGCGTGGCCGGCATCGTGTGGGTTGGCCGACCATTCTTGGCGCTGCGTGGTATGACCGCCATTTGCCTCCTGTCGACGGCCAAACTTGACATGGCCCGCTCCGGGAAGCAGTTCTACCTCGCCAGCGAGGCCACGGCCTGGTACACGACGGTGCTGGCCTCGGGTGAAATGGGCTGGCTGGTCTACATTATCAACGATGTCTTCTCAGTCTGGAGCGCCGAGTACACGATGGGCTATGCTGTGAAGAGCGGGATCGTAGCCTGGGGGGCCTCGGGCTTGTGGAGTTTGGTTAGCCCCGTTGCCCACTCAGCCACGATCGACCGCACGTGTTCGCTCGACGTTGTTGACTACCAAGCGGTGTGCAATGCGGGCGTTGTGGCGATCGGCAGCTTCAACCGATTGTGTGGGCTCGTGGGCTTAGCCTTTTGCTCGGCTCTTTTTTGCTACGTTGTCGAGCGGTTCCAGCATCCGCAGCTCCGTGGGCTGCCTGGCCACGCTGAGTCGTTGCTCTTGTCCTCGCCGGGAAGGTACATGTTTGAAAAGGAGCACTGGGAAGGCCACGGAGTGTACTACATGGACAAGGCTTCCGGTGCCATTAACGGAGTCCTGAGCGTCGAGTGGGGCGACCGGTTGTACCTGTTCGATATCAAAATGTGGCGCAAGTACTGCATTGACCGAGCGCGATACCCCGCCCTGGCTGACAAGGCCACGATTCGCGCCATTCCGTTGATTGCTCAAGGGTAGAAATTTCTCCGTCATATTTGACTGATTCCTTTGTTTTGCACACACAACTGAATAAAAATATTCTCACGGCAAAATGTACTGTGAGAATTCACACAGTATTAACACTATTTCAAGTACATAATCGGATTAGTGTTGTGATTCCTCCAGCAAGAAATAGTATAATCAATTGTGTCAACTTGTCAATTATTTGTCAAAGCAGCACAGGCGCACAGTCACGTTAAATTGCCGACGACTTGGGGCTCGCAACAGTACTTCAGGTGCAGGTGCTGTAGCGTATATTTAAAGCGGGTTCCCTTTGACCTGATTCATAGTATCTTGCCTTACAGCAGCAACGACGACTTCAACTTCAACATGCACAAGTGAACTCTCGTCCTTCATCAGGTAATAGACTACTTGTGTACATGCAATGGCGTGCCTAGGTCGCCGTCCTGACGCCTTCATCTGGCGTGGGCAAAGTTTTTGGGCTTTGTGTTACCAACTGTCTCTATCTCAGATTATATACCTCAAGATGCTCTTTGTTTTTCTTCTCTTCTCCTGCATTCGGCCGCGATCACTGATACGTCAAATTGCGTCCCAAGACTGACACTCCGGACAAATCTGACCGCTCTGAAGCTCTTTGTTGCGGAACAGATTATTGTCATCGTAAACACGTGGAAAGAATAATCGTTGTTTGATTTTTACAGGCAGCTCGATTTGAGAAACATTCAATGTCATGGTAACCACGATGATTGCCCTTGCTGCGACGATACTTGACGACGTCGAGGTCGTCAACCAACATACCAGCGCCATTTAAGCCCTCAGCATTGCGTCATCGGCTAAAACTTCGTCGGAACGCGCGAAAGTGTCATTTGGAGCAATCACCGAATAACGAAAAACGACCGCAGTTCGCGATGCCACTTGCTACATTGGACTCTGCATGGATCCCCGTTTGCTGCATATATTTTACGCTTACAGCGACGCGAGGGTGCCTAAAAGCCGCTGTCGAAACGGAAGGTAATTCTCAGCACGGAACCAGATCGACAGAAGTGTGCACGATACCACAAGTACCCCGAACCCTTGCCCAACGGTTTTACAAGTTCGCGTAAATCAACTTCCAACCATTGATCACAAAATCGAATCGGGGACCAGTTGTGTGAATCTGTAGTGGCCCATCTTAACAGTGATGTGGCCTCAGCAAGCATGACACAACATGTGGTCACTTCAATCGATTTCCGACGGATCCTTGCTCTGCTAACAGTTCTTGATCACGCAATTGGATACCCAACGCAAGGCTTTGACAAATTACAGACAAATATACACATTGTTTTTACGTACGACAGACGACAGGCACATGCACACTAGCACTCAAAACACATGCAACGCCGGCTTTCCAGCTGAGCACACACCACATGATTCTTCTCTTCGAGCGTTGAGCGATGATTAGGCACGTAGACGGTGGAGCCGAGGCGCCGAGGAAGACTTCGGCCAAGAAGCATTCCCGTTCCAAGCTTCTTGGACACTCGCATGGGGCTGCAGTCAAGACGCTCGGCTAGAAACGCGCGGAGAGTTGTCCCCGGTGGTACATCCAAGGACCCGTTCAGGAAGCTGTTGATGAGCTTGAGCGCGTGTACTTCTTCCTCGAGCGGCCAGTGGCCTGCACGGCCGGGTGACGTGGGTGTGGTTGGACGCCGCCCCGAACTATTAGCTGCTTCTAGCTTGACAGCCTGCAGAAAATCCGCTTCGAGGCCATCGAGGCGGTGGTGCACCGCTTCCAGAGTAGTCCTTGATAGGAGTGGATCGCGAACATAGCGCAATTTCCCGAGCTTTTTGGCGACCGATTTGCCCGCGAGTGACCCGCTGGCGAGCTTCTTAGACACGCGCATGGGCACGCACTGAAGGCGCGTGGCAAGGAAGCCACGGAGCGTCGTGTCGACGGGCAGAGTTGGGAAGCAGCCGCGTTGAAAGGCATCGATCAAAGCCATGGTGTACTGCACCTCTGCCCACGACCACGCTCCGTTGCGAAGGTGTGGCGTCGACGATGTGCCATCCGAGATGGGGGAGAGAAGACGGGCGATATCCATGGCAAAAGAGATAATGAGGGCTAAGAAAAGTGGGTGAGTTGCTCCGCAGTAGATCAAAATGCTTCTATATTTTCCCGCGCCGGCAACGGGTCGTTGGCGGCAAGGTGTCCGAAAGATATCTCGAGCAGTTGATCGGGCTAGTCCTCCGTCAAGAGTAGGACAAGATGCTGTTCTCGAACTCCTGTTTCTGGGGGGCAACTCGGCAGGTGCACGCAAGTGCACTTGCCTCTAAATCGAACCCGAGCACCGAGCAAGTTCAGGGCTTCAGGAAGTTTATGATATGCAGCTAAATGATATGCGATGGGACCGAACCAACGGCTAAAAGAGCAACGGAACTGATAGTATGTGCACATGATGCAGCGGGGGGGGCTCATGCCGGCCTCCCCTCGACCAGTTTCCCCTGCGTTCGGCGCTACAGGAACTAAGCTGCTATCTTAGATTGGTGGTCAAGACTTCGTAATGTACTCTAGCCGTTCCGACACAGCCATCCTTGTCCTCGTCTGGGTGGCCAAGCAACGTCGACGAGAAATGCAGTAGGAATCAACCGTACCTCTGACGACCAGGTTGCCGCATGCAATTATCAAATAATCTCCATCTTGCCCACGGCTTTCCTAAACTCGTTCGGAGGATTGTCCAACTCCAACTGCATTTCCAGAGCACACGGTACATCACGTTACATAACATATCAACACAGATGAACCAATGCCACTAGACGTCGGGGTGGCCCTTGCTGAGGGCGTGACGACTGTCGAGGCATGCTCGTCGGAGGCGGTTGAGATCCACTTGCGCTTGAGCGACAAGCCGCACAAAATCGGCCGATGAGTCGAACTTGGGGACATACACCGCGGTGCCGATCTTTTTTGGGATCATACGCCCCATCAAGCTACCGGTGGCGAGCTTCTTGGAGATTCGCATGGGGGAGCAGGTGAGCCGATCGGCGAGAAATGACCGGAGGGTCACACCCTTGGGCAAGTCGAGATAGCCCTTGAGAAAGCAATCGATGAGCTTGTGTGCGTACATTTGTTCTTCGCGGAGCCAGTACCCGGTACGGTGGCCCAGTGCGTTCACCGATGAGAAGGCAGCGGTTGGGGGCCGCCCAAGCGGCACCTTGGCAGCCGGGTCGATTGTCGTCGTGTCGAGGCCTCGGATATACAGAATATCTTTCTCTTTAGCGCACAGAAAGGCGTTTTCGAGGTGTTGCAGCTGCTGCCGCGTGGCCGACAACACAGCGCTGTCGGTTGTGTCACTGGGGAGGTATCGCTTCTGTCCCAACTTTTTGAGCAGCGGACGGCCCGCAAGTTGGTCGAGGGCAAGTTTCTTGGAAACACGCATCGGAACACACTCGAGCTTTTGCGCCAAAAACGACCGCAGAGGCGTGCCTGCCGCCACCCCTGGCAGCAGCCCCATTAGGAAGGCTTCAATCAACGCCATGGCATAAGCCTCTTCGGCAAATGACCAGGCACCGACACGTAGGGTTGGCGAGGCAGGGGCCTGGGCAGCCGCGTTGGACGCATCGACGACTTGATCGTAGTCGATCGGGTCGAGTGGTGCAAGGAGACGTGCTAGGTCCATGCTGTGGTGGGTTGCAAACTGACCCGACGTCCGCGCTGATGCGCAGCTCCATGATCACGAAACAAGAAAAGTTGCCCGGCTGATTTCCGAAATTTGGTGCGCTTTTCTCCCAGGCATATCACATCGTCCGGGTCCAAGTCGCCACTCGGGACCGAACGGTCCTGGCGACGGCACTTGACGGGTTGAACTCACCCAGCACCCACCCACGTGACGTCGACCGCCTTGACGGCACTCGTCAAGAATAGAATCATCACTGTTGTAGCTTGCGGGTTCATGCCAGGGCCGTATGGGGCTTTGTATGTCGACATGGACGGGCGATTGGGCATAGAACGAACACGGGTGTCAGTAGAGAGAAGGTCGGACAACCGAACGCAGGGTTTGCGCCCGAGAAGAGAAGTATTCGATGGTGATCTACACCGAGTGCCACGTATCAGCTTTCGCGGGCGGTTGCCATAGACAAGGATGCTGCATCGTGGGCGGTGCCTGGGACGAGGGTCATGCATTGTGATACGATTTGTGAAGGTCGGACATAGTGCGTATTTTAAAGGCGCACCTCCTTGCTTTTGACAGCGCCACGAAGCAGATGGGCTTGAACCCTGCGTGGATCTAACAAGCCATTTGATTGGCTGCTGCCTTTGAAACGCTACGCTGATTGGTCAATGCAGGGAAGGTGCCACTCTTGACGTCCCAACTTCAACTCGTCAACCGCGGCGTCAGAAGCCCGGGACGCGGCCGCAAGATGCGCCAGGAAGAAGCGAGCATCGAAAATATGTTCGTGACTAGCTTTTTTATGATTTTAATGCGGTGCTTGTCCAGGTACAATGCTTTGAGTCTTATCTGGGCAGATATAGGTGGGGGCGATATCGGGTATTATTCCTATTACACCCACCATTTCTGTCGCGTAACCGGGCTCGTGGCGAGATTTTTCGTAAAAAATCGCGCGCAATAGAGTTCAAAACTCGTTTAGTTTGTTTCTTTGGGTCAATTACGCAACCCTCACGGGGGGCTTCAGACGTAACAATAGGTGGACTCCCTAGTTCGGGTGAGTTTGTGCCGGTGGATTTAGTAATACTTGATGGGGCAGAGTTATTGCCGCAGGAAGACGGGCGGGAGTAGATGAACACTTGCCTAATTTGAGCGTTGGGTCCAGCGTACGAGTAGTTCACACACAGTCCGCTCAACCGAAGGGTGTGCCGTGTCGTCAACAATGGAAGACGAAATTTGTGGACGAATAAAATTTCCAAAGAGGTGAACGCTTACAAATAGATACGTGATCTGATGTTGTCGCGCGATCTGATTTACTGTAAAATTAGCCAACATCACCACGAAAAGGCAACTTCCAACGCACATACTATTGCTCCCGGTACATGTATGTTTTGGGAAACCTTTATGACAGCGCAGTGCACATCACCAAAAAAGACAAAGCATTTGTGTTCGGCGCCCAGATTCTCCCATCAACAAATTGACCGGTTGAGTTGAATTTGAATGCAGATTACCACAAGTTAATATATATGTTGCGTCAAAATTACTAGTATGTGCTTGAGAAACGCAA
This sequence comes from Achlya hypogyna, assembly GCA_002081595.1. NCBI lineage: Eukaryota > Oomycota > Saprolegniomycetes > Saprolegniales > Achlyaceae > Achlya > Achlya hypogyna. The sequence continues at coordinate 70,296 of JNBR01001915.1, read as the reverse complement.
TAACTACCATTATTCGTAACGTTGGCTGCTACACGAGTCTATACAGGAAGCTCATATTCTGTATGGTTGTGCCCTCTGGCCGCCGCTTACTGTAAAAATAGGTTTAAGTTATCGTAAACCTTGAAATGTCGAACACCATCTCATTTTGTTTACCTTCTAGGCGTTTCACTCAGAGACTGCGGCCTCATCGTTGTTCACATTGCTGTCGAGGTCGAAGAACTCTATGAGCGAGACGACATCGAGCATGGTCGAGGCGACCAACTCGAACACTGTAACAAGGCAGCTGGTGGAAAATGAGGCGTTGTTCTCGAATGACTAGATAAGCTCTTTGTTGGAGGCGAGTACGAACTAGGTGTTGCTGAGGTTCTGGTACAATGGGGACAACTGAGCGTACACAGCGAGAGGATGCGCTCCTGTACCGTGTTCGAGTCGAAAGAAAGCGAACTCGGGCGAAGCAATGCGTTCCCCGAGATGGTGACCATTGTCACATTTCTCCATCTCAGTTCATGTCAGTTAAATATCCACGAGCTTACCTACTCTGACTCAGTAAAACAATGTCCTTTAATGCAGTGTGGCTGATCCCGCTGAGACCATGACGCAAGAAAAAGAGGTCGCTGCTCCTTGAGCAATTGCTTAGATGTTGGGTCATCTTACTGCTAGTTGGAACAATCTGGTACTAGGAGTAACGAAACATTAGATCATGTAGCACCAGGACTCCTACGAATCACAAAACAGTACACAACCAGCTTAGTTGTTGTTGAAGTGGGTCCTTCACAACCAGCTTAGTGTGGCAAGACATGCAACCTTATCACGCCGTCCAGGTTTCACTCGGTGAGGTACCTATTTTCGGTTCGAAAACAGAAGTCCGGGAGGATTAAACATGTTCAGTGTACAGAAAACTAAAGTCCTAATATTCAATTTAGTTTTAGAGAAGCAAAGATTTTTGCGATTCTCTTTGGCCATCGCACAAGCTCATTTGTGACGTGTTCGTTGATTGTATTAAGAGATAATATACAGCATGACGAAGTCTGGCCCCAGACACCACTATCACTAATTTTATTATGCCTGCAATTTTTTTTGACAGCGAAGCATTGTTTCATAATTGACGTTTATGACAGCTTTATGACATTTCCCATTGGACCGAAATTTGTAGAATATGTTAGGACAATTCCTTTTTAGGTATTTGTCCTTGTTTCACCTCCTGCACTTTCTCCGTTGAACCACTTTCGCTTGCTCGTATCAATAGTCTACTCAGAGCCGCTTTGTAACCGCTGCTAAAATATGCCATTTTCGTTCTTTCGTTGGCGCATTCGCGTAATTTCTTGTCCATGCACGAGCTATGACATACTTAAATGCGTTGAACTCGGTACTTGGAACAGTGTGTGGAACAGTCTCTTTGCTGCATGTAAAATGCCAGCCCGATGCAGTGCGTCGACGACGTGTTTCAAGTGTGCGTATAACCCAAGCTTTCATTGTAGTACATGGACGGCATGTAAGCAGTTTTCTGGAGCTGCATTGTCGGGTATAGCATTGTCAGGTAGCTCGCCGTCCGCAATTGTGGTCACCCCAGGCTAGCGATGTCTAGTCCGGTTGCTGGACGCGCTACAATAGACAACGAAGGGATGCTTCTGGAGTATTGTACATGCAAGAATGAAGCGCGTGGCATTGTAGATCAGTTGTTTCTAGGAGTTTTGTGGAGATAGGATCTGGATACTCATACTTTGTGGGCAGGAAGTGGTCGACGCGGTCCATCCCTAGTAGTCCAGGAGATACGTGGTTCGAGCCCCTTTGTGAAGGCACAATCTCAGTCCCGCTACAATCTTTTTCACAAACATCCTTTACGTTTTCCCACCGCCAAACTGTTTTGCATCCCACCACCACGAAGACATCGTACATTGACGTTATTTACGTAAAACGTATCGACTTGTTGGACCGACCTTGTAGGAACTGGCACGTGTGATGCAAACGAGGTTGGGGCCGAATGACTTCAAGGATTGGCTTTATCACAATACCTTCTGGGATCCCGTGGCGTTTGTTGATACTGCAGTGCGCACACGATCGTAATGCGCTAGCCGGGCTGCTCCTTTGGATGTGCGCAGCATATCAGCACTATCATCGAATCGATATATACTCTGACCCGCTCCGAGTTGCAGCTTATCGGATGTAGTCAAAATAACCTGGAGTGAGAAGCGCACTACAAGGACCTTGCTGAAACCAGATTGCAAGCCAAGACAAGAGTTAATTGAACAAAAGTCTTCCTTGTATTTCAAGACAGGCATGAGTTCGGAGGATAACCGGTCTAGCATTGCGAGCATTGCACGGCACGAGCAACGGCATATACAAGAAATCAAGTAACCCCCGCCAAAGTCGTGAATGGAGAAATGAGTAAATGAACCAACCCACGTTCGCATCGCGCGGACTGGTGAATGAAGCATGCAGTCACAAGTGTTGACACGGGTCTTTAGGGTCATGTCGTTTGGCAATATTAAAGCCACATCGACACATTGCCAACAGACATGGCCTGACTACCAAAGAGTAACGGTTTAGAGTAAAGTTCAAAGACATCATTTGAGCGATTAACGGCGGTCGGACATACTTGCCAGAGTGACTTGACAGTATCCTAAATGTCAGCCGATAAAAGACAAAATTGGTGATGCCATTAGGTTTGGGTCACTTTAGATCAATGGGGAATCAAGCTTAGGCTCAATTCCAGATCAACAATTGTGCTGGACAGCTGGTGATGACCGAATAACGTGCTCTCCATTCTCGCAGTCAAAGGCAGCTTTAAACATCACTGTTTCATGTTTTCCTGTGCAAGTTTCACTTGGATTTTGCCAATGCCAGCAACCGACACGCAGTGCACTGCACTCATAATGCTCTCAAATGCAATTTTTAGAGCGAGTTCAAATTTTGAACTCCCTGGAAGGCATGCTAAAAACTTGCGAAAGTATTTGCTCGCTTATGTTACACGCCGTGACTTCAGAGCGACAGTGCAGTAGACCCAAGAAAAGAATACATGAGGACAGACAAAATAAATTGTGACCACCATTCTCAAGTTCGACGAAATTCTCACCGTGGTAATCACCGGATTTCCTAATCTTGCCGGATGTATTGTGTGCGTCTCTCGGCGCGCAATCGTGCTTTCAAGATGATGTTTTCGCCACGTTGCTCATGTCAACCACACCATCCGCTGGCTGCAAAGGACACGCTGGCTACCGCTGTCCGGCACAGCGCAGCAAAGGCAGGTCAACGCTGCACTCCCTCCCCTCCAATGCCCCAGCGTGACGTCACACCTTCCGATTTGTTTCTATGCAGAGACTTGCTCTGCACCCTTCGCGAAGCCCATATCGCTCCATAGACCACGTCGTGTCTTCGTCCGTTCTTTGCCAACTTTACATTTCGCATGCAAGCCATCGCCCCAGACAGCAGCTGTCCTCGCGTCCGAAGCCGTCACCTGGGATGCACTTCGTCCCTTTGTCGACCGCCGCACAAGCACGGCAAAAGTCCGCCCTTGCAAAGGATTCTCAGGCTTCCCGACGTCGCGCTGACTCGGGCCAATCACGTTCCACACGCCATCTCGTTTGAACGTGACTTCAACGCCCGATCCTGCCTGCCTGGCTTCCGGGGGGCCGTCGCGTTGTGAGCTCTGTCTCCACGCGCCCTTTCCGCCGATTGGCTGGCTAAAAAATAGAGCGCGTTTTGATTGGTGCATCTACAAATGCGACGGCCAATCAAACGTGTCGCAGACCGCTGATTGGTCGGGAGCATAGCAAGGCGGCACGACGGCCGAGTGAGACGCCAAACGGCATGCGCCGCGCTTCAGGTTCGGACGCGGCCAATGGCGGGCGTGGGCACACGTGACCAGACCATCCACAAAGCCGCGAGGTGGGTGGCTCCCGGGCTGCGATTGGCTCGATGCTCCGCGTGGAATTCGCAGGGCGCACGCACGGGGCTTGACGTTGGTCTTGAAGGGCGATCTTGGTTTGGTGTGTCATTTTTGTATTTGCAGTTGACACACCATGGACCTTTCGCGACTGCTTTCGCCCTGCACCGACGATGATGTCGTGTCGGATGCTACGTCTGTTGCCTCGATGTCGCCGCCGTCGTCGCCCGTGCTTAGCGCGGCCTCGGCACCGCCGTCGCCAACGGGGAGCCTTTCGTCGGCGAGCAGCCTGTCGTCGACCAATAGCGGACTTCGCACTGGCAAATGGTTTTATGAGGAGGAACAGTACGCCCTCGCCCTTGTCGAGTGCTTTCTCTTGAGCTACTTTCCGGCGTTGCCTGCGGGTTCGTCGCTTCGGCTCTTCCTCGCGGACAAGCTCTCGTGCTCGCCCATGCGTATCTCCAAAAAGCTCTCGCGCGAGCCGCTGGAACTCGCTGGGGTCGCGTTGCCCAAGAAGCTTGGCCAGCAGCGCTACCTCGAGCAGCCCATTGATAGCGCGCAGCGCACGCGCACGCTCCAGCATCTCGCACAGCTCGAGACGACATTTCATCGCTGCCTCGCCCACGAACATCGCCTCGCATCGCCGCAGGAAGCACAGAAACGCGGCTTTGTCGACCTCCACAACGCCAACTCAATGCACCGGACGGGCTACTGGTTCCGCGAAGAGCAAGTGTACGCTTGGAAGCTCATCGACTTCTTCCTCAAGGGCCACCTGCGCCTGCGCAAAGGCACGACGCTCCGCGCTTATCTCGCCGAGCAGCTGGGCTGCAGCCCTATGCGCATTTCCAAGAAGCTGGCATCCGGCCTCATCGGTGGCAAGACGATTCCCAAGAAAGTCGGCACTGCCACGTATCGCCCCCAGGCGAAACACACGGCTGAGTTCACACAAGCTGCCCTCAAAGCCGAGGCGGAGCTTGCGGCCGCCCGCGCCGCTTGCTTTGCCTTCAAGAGCAACCCAGCCCCATACACGGAGACCGCCATGAGCACCCCGCTTCTGCTGCTCCGGCGCGCGGCCATGGTAGAAGTCTAGACGATGTCTCTTGCGTCCCTATTTATGCTTTGCGCCACCTTAACCTTAACATCATTTCGTTTCTTTATATCATTTGTGTGTCGCTGAGTGCTGAGGAGGGCAAAAAAGAACGACGACACGGCTGGCCTTCGACCGGCCAGATACGAGTCCTTGAGTCTCCGGCAGCGGAAACCTGGTAGACTGACAGAAGCCGCCATGTCGTCGGTGCTGGCTGCGTACCGACGTCCAGCGACGGCAATGTCGTGCGCTCAAAGGTTGTGCTCAAGTATCTAACATTTAACACGGAGATCCACTTCAACTAGATGTTATAACCGCGACGGGAAAACATGGATGTCACACTCTCAAATCCACATTTTCCACGAAAATATCCATACATTCCCATCCGACTTGGACTTGCTATTCGTGTTTGATGAACCCAAGCACTTCGAGTCCCAACCGGCATGACGTACAAGTCCTCAAACTAACGAGTCGGCTCAAGTCATCTAGCAGTTGATTTGTATTGAGCAACCTGTCACGCACAGCTCGATGATTAAGAACGGAAGCAGTTCTGCCACCAGTCCATCCATAGCTTCCACACCTTGCGTCCATTTGCATCCATAAATTCTCAAACTCGGTACGTGAGTCCGAAGACCAAGTCGCCTGCCCCTGATTATAACACTCGAAATACGGCAGCACCCCGTGTTACGGAGGTGGAGGAGCATCATGGAACCTTCTGCGGAGTGCAACGCAGCTGGCGTCCTGCGTCCATGGACCGGGGCACTGGAAAGTCGAAGCGAGGAGGAAGGGTGAGTAGCTGCATGGCTTGAGGCGCCTCTTTCGACTAGGTAGCTGCACGCGGTGTCGCCGCCGAAGTGCGTAGCGGTGCCAGTGGTCCGCACTTCTACGGCCAACTGACCATGGCAGCATCGACCAGTTGTGGCAACCGCGGTGCCTGCGACGACAATGTCCTCTTCCGCGATGGTCAAGGCAGCGACGGCGTTCGATATTTGACGGCACCACCACTGCAAGATCGCGGCAGGGTCATCTCATCTTCAACTGGCGTCATTCGGCGACAAACCCACGACAACTTCACTTGGCAACTTGACGGCAACGATGGAGATTGCTCGTTTGCTGTGTCATCCAGTACCCAAGGAACTGCGCCGTGGCATGTGGACCGATGTCGAGGACAGCTACGCACTCGCGCTTATCGAGGGTTTTCTCCAGGGATGCTTTGGCTCGGTTGCACCAGGCACGTCGCTGCGCTGCTTTCTCGCCAAACGCTTGCGGTGCTCGCCCATGCGCATCTCCAAACGACTGGCCTTCTACAGCCTCTCGCACAACGTCAATCTTCCCCAGAAAGTTGGCAAGCTTCGCTACAGCCCCAGCCGCACCTTAAGCCCCGAGCGCGTTCGCGCTGCACTCGGCCAGATTCAGTACTTGCAATCGGTCTTTGAGAAAACACAGACGCCACCGCAAGTCCTGGACGATCGGCCGCTCTCGTCTCCGGATGCTCCTCGAGTTGGCATGTGGCTGCCTCAAGAGCAGGCGCATGCCTACGACCTCATTCGGCTCTTTCTAAAAGGAGACTTACCGTTGGCGCGGGGTACCACGCTGCGTGCGTTCCTGGCGACGGAGCTCAACTGCTCACCCATGCGCATCTCCAAGAAGCTCGCCACCACGGAGCTCGCCGGCCGTAAGCTGCCCAAGCGCATCGGCTCTGCCATGTTTGTCCCCAAAGAGCACCGCGTCCTGCTCAAGCAGCTGCAAATGGTGTCGCCCACCGCATACGCTCTCGGCAGTCAAATGCACACATCTTTTTGACCTTGTTGGCTCTCGTACCTCATTTGCACGCATGTTAATGCTGCTATTCGGATACCCGGGCTAGGGCAATGGCGTGACAGGCGGGATCGCCGGGCTAGAAAGGCGGCAGAGTCGCTTAGGCGGTTGCAACACTGCGACGCTCGGCGCCATCGTCTTGGTCGTGAGCGAGGCAGTTGTGCGGAAGCCTGCATCAACCTCGAGCCTGCATGATCAGGACAGGCACTGTACGATGAGCAATGCTGTGGTGTTATGGCGAGCTTGAAGTGGATGCAAGTTCATCTGCCAACGCATGGAATTTGGTCGACAATGGTTTTGGCAGCCAATTTACTTGGCACGTTCGCAGGAGCTCAACGTTGGCTTCGACTAAGGAAGGATCAGGCTTGCGACGCATGATGGCAATGACTAGCGCACTGCACCGGTAGTCGTGCCATTCTGAAAGCGCTCGCGGAGGTGCACTCCATTCATCGTAGATTGGATTGCACCGGCGACTGCGGCTACGAGGGCGAAGTCAGAGCCAGTCAAGGCGTTGCCACCCTTGACGAATCTTGTATCAACTCGGGCATCGACTAAAGCGACAAAGATTCATCGATTTGTCTTACAGGCTATCGGCTTTGGCGGACGCCCGCCCTCTAAAGTGCACCACGGTCGTTGCAAGCAGAAGACCTATGACGGAGATGAGCCAAATGCCATCGTTTTGAGGGCGGACAGGGCAGGGCAACGGGAAGTAGGACGAGGGAGATGACCGCACCAAGCCAGAGACGTAGGGTCGCAGCAATGGTCGACTAGACACATTGCAAATCAGAAGAGGTTGATAAAGAGACGATGGAACCTCGGGGATGACCTCGCGAGTGCTTGCGCGCTCCGACAAAAATTCCTACGCAAGTGTCCAGCACCGAACATGGAGACGAAGACCACCTGGTGTTCAATGAACTCGTGCATCAGCGCGTCCTTGCGCACCCACTGGCGGTCAAGGAAGGCCTCGGGATTGTCCACGACGTCGTCGTACTTGTGCTTGGTCACGTGCAGATGCACGGGCTCCGAGGCCACTCGCGCGAGCACGTGCTTCATGTTGGGGACGCTCTTGTCCGTGGCGCGGTCGTAGCCCATTGCGTACGTCGGGACCTCACCCGAGTACCCACTGTACGCCACTGTCACATCGTAGATTTCGGGCTTGATGGATGTGTGTGCGTAGGCGTCGAGCAGCAGTTGAAGTCCCGCTGACCGCGGCAGCATGACGTGCTGCAGCTGCGGTCGCTGTTGTCGCGCGGCGAAGGCCTGCGACTTAGCCACGTACTCTTGGTGAATCGTCGTGCCTTCGGGGAAAAGCAGCATCCAGCAAGGAAACCCATCGTCGACGAACGACTCCATGTAGCCTGCAAAAGATATGATGGTTCGGTTAAGAGGAGGGTGACCGTACGCTGGACGTGGCGCTTGTCATGGGCGAGGTCTCGGCGCAAAAAGAGCGACTCGAACATCGACATACCCCAGCCAAAGATTGGGATCTTAGCAAGCGATTCTTTCATGACGATCTTCACGTTGGCAATTCCACCTTGGGCACGGATGACTATGTGCAGGTAAACACCGCGCCTTTTATCAACGACAGTCTTACGCTGGAGAATGTACCACCAGTCGGCGTCGACTTGATGGTTAGCAATGACGATCGTAGGCACCTTGGTATCGCTTGGAAGCGAGTCGCCACTATATGCAAGGCTCGTAAGAACCTGCTATCAACAAAGAACGTACGTCACTACAAGGTGCGCGGCCTTGGCGTAGTTAGAGCAAAAGTCGATCCAGTCTTGAAAGCAAAGAGTGCTAGAACCTCGTCAGCCTCGCAGGCGGCAAGAACGTTCGAGTACCCCATGAGCTGCCGCGCATATCGCCGGCCAAAAGGCTTGAATGCCACGATCCACACCTGGTAGAGGTTCAAGATGGCCATGTTGAGGAAGATCCAGGCGGCGCCAAGGGCGGCGCGAAGGCCAAGCAACGGCGCGGACATGGGCGCAAGCGAAAATGGCACAAAGTGAGCTTTGGTGTTCGCCGACTCGAAGGGCAGCGAAGTCCACCAGATGACAGGCCGTCGCCACACGTAATCAACCACGGAATTCCGCCGATTTTTTATTCATTAATTTGACCCTTTTGGGTATTTTTCAGGAAGATCAACGTGCTCAACTTGCCTGAGAGCGGTGCAAGCCGCGCTCAGAGGGAGCGCAAGGGCGGAGCGTGAGGACATGCGGTGGGCATGACATCGGACGCGCCACTTCGTCCTGCAATCAGTCATTTGCACCTTAAAGTATGTGCAGATTTCCTTTTGGTTACTGATTACACTACATCGGATCGGCTTTATACATCACGTTGTGCGACCAAAGGCAGGACGGCATCGGCAATGCCTCGATACCAGTGGGGCGCATTGTTGTTGAGTGCTCGGAAGAGCTATTCTCATTGTGGTCTGCAGAATTGGAGCGTTTTTTCGACCAGGAATGATATTGCGGCCTTGACATCAAAATATGGGACGCCAGTCCCCCCGGAGGGCAAGAAATATTGCTAGCCAAAGTGTTAACTGGCCCATGACAGTGTGTCCGTTGGGCAGGCTCTTGCCCCGTGTGACTCGTTTAACCTGCCGTCGCACATCACCAACGGCTGCACACGCTCCCACAGAGCATCAAACGCGTTTCAACACTCGGAACAACGAAAAAGGCCATCCGTTTGAGCTGCCGAGGCCATCAAGTGCATGGATGCCATGCAGAGAGCGGAGAGCCCCACGTTGCACGAGACCAGGAGACTGTACCGGCCACATGCTTGAAGGACATGAGCTTGTTGCTGCCAAATATGCGTCCACAAATGGAAGAGCATTTTCGGGTGGCGTACTTAATTGAAAATTTCACCACAAAACTCGAAAACACACAGAATCTCACGGCATCTGAGGCGCTTCATCAGGGAACGTTTCCTCAACGCAGTGCATGACGATGGCTGAGAAGAGGCTTGCTCGTCGCACCAGGCAACCAAGCTTGGGCAACTCTTTGCAACCAAGTGGCAGCGCACCACAAGGCGGCAACCCACGCCAGACTTCACCTGGGTGGAAGTGCAAGATCGCGACCGGATAGCCTGCAAGATGCCATCCGGCCACTCAGATTTTGATGAGACTGGCGACCGTGGTTGCCGGAGCGCGAACAGGGCTTTGCGGGCTCTGGCTCCTGCTGCACGTGGTGCTTCTGAACCTTTATGCCTCCCTCTTCATGGTGCTCAAGCCGTTCAACCGCCCATGCTTCCGCCAGCTCATTGCGTGCGTCTTTCATTCTGGCTCCATTGGGAGGATTGCCGATGGGATAGGACGTATTGCTTGACCGATTGGATCGCGTGCCTGTTGCTTTGCTTCAAGCGTTCGCGATTGATTCTGAGGTGCGTCCTCGCAGCTGCTTGGCTGTCTCAGGTCCCTCTCAGTGGGGATGCTTTACCCACCACGTCGCGGCCCGTGATCCTCCTTGCCAACCACCAAGTGGATGCCGACTGGTGGTACCTGCTGCAATGTGCGTGGATTGCTCTTTGCTGCCTCCAACGGTGTCTTTACAGTTGTCGCTGCCCAAGGCGCATTGCCACAGCTTAAGCTCAGCATGAAGGCATCACTCCGGCTAGTGCCTTTCATGGGCTGGGCCATGGCGATGCTTGAGTTCCTCTTCCTCGACCGAGCGCTCTCAACAGACCGCGCCCGTGTCCAGCGTACGCCCTGGCGCCAAGCCGCACTGATTGAGCTCCAGGCTACATGGAATCCTTTATCTCCGACGGCCTTCCTGTCTGGCTCGTCCTTTTTCCCGAAGGCACGACTATCCACACCGAGTACGTGGCCAAGTCCCACAGTTTCGCACAGCGAAAAGACCGGCCGATCTTCAACCGGGTGCTGCTCCCACGGGTCGCAGGTTTGCAGCTGCTCCTTGATGCCTTTGCGCACTCGTCGATCAAGCCCGAGATCTACGACGTGACGATCGGCTATCCGGGTTACACGGGCGAGGTCCCGACCTATTCCATGGGCTACAGCCGCCGCGTTGACGTCGCTGTGCCCAGCATGCGTCAGCTTCTGGCTGGCGGGGGTCCCAGCCACGTTCACCTTCACGTCACTCGTCATGCGTGTCCTGAGGTGGATCTGCTGGTGTTCTTGGACAGGCAGTGGGCAGAGAAGGACCGACTCTTGAATGCCTTCATCTCCACCCAAGTACGTCACGTTTGTGAACTCAAGGTGACGTCGGACATAGCGCTTCAGCGATTCTTCGCGGACGGTGGCACCGACGGTAACTTCGTGACACAGCCTCGGGGGCTGTCACTGCGCCTAGGTGTCGCCATGGAGCACACTGCGGCTTTGGCTCGGCGCTCTCGTCGGCGTCATTTTCGTGCCCATCGTTGCTTCTGGTCGGCTCTTGCTACTCACGAGCGGCGGGTTACGCCGTGTACTGTAGGGTGCTTAGTTGAAGCTTTGGGCCAGATCCGTCAGTCCAAAGGCGCTGGTGGCTGATGCAACAGCGTTGCACTGCCACTTCGGTCGCACCCATTCGTTAGTTGACTTAACTACAAGAGGATGTGCCAGTGGTTTTCCTGAAGACGCGAATCGCGACCACTGTCGCCGATCGGCAATGTAAAAGGCATTGATCGGCATCTCAGTCAGCAAAGGAGTAGCATTGAACTCGCCGAATCGGTGGATCTCGAGCCATCCAAAGGACAGTTTAGCTTTTGCTTCGTCATGGACCTTGCTTTCATCCTTGCACCAATGGACGACTCGGCGCCCGATGTCCGCATGGGCGTATGGCTGCCCGAGGAAGAGGACTACATGCTCGCTCTCATCGAGTGCTTCACGGCCGGGCTCCTGCCGAAACTCACGCCCGCCACATCGCTTCGCAGCTTCCTCGCCCGCAAGCTGCGGTGCGCGCCGATGCGCGTTTCGAAGAAGATTGCGTCGTTCGTCTGTGCGACTATGCGAAACATCGGGCGATCACACTACGAACCTGCGCGCCGGCTGCTCTCGGAGGCAGACCGCTGCAAGATGGCTCACCTCGCCAAGACCCAGGAGCTCTTCCAGCGCGCCATCCAGCCGCATGCGTGCGTTGGCCGCACCAAGTGTGTTACCGCCATGGACGACACCAACGAGCACTTGACCAAAACTACTCGTGGCTTTTGGTTTCACTACGAGCAACTCTACGCCGCCAAGCTAATCGAGTACTTTGTACAAGGCGCACTGCAGATTCCATGCGGCGTCACCTTGCGCGGCTATCTAGCAGAACGACTCCAGTGCAGCCCCATGCGTGTCTCTAAGAAGCTTGCAACGGGTTCGCTGGCCGGCCGGCCCGTGCCCCGAAGGATTGGCACCGCCGTCTTCGTCCCATATCACGGCATCTCGTTCGACAAGCTGCGGCTCGTCGATGCCGAGCTGGCACAACTGCGAAAAGATTGCTTTGCCCACAAGGCCCACTCGCGCCGGTGGATGTGCTAGTCCTCGCAGATATCTCGTCGTCCTCGTCTACGTAAGCTTTATAAAGTTACCGTACAGTAGTACTTCGTGTGCGGTCAAGATGACTGGTCACCAAATAGCTGATCTGCGCACGGCTGACACGCTACTCATTTGGCAAAGCAAGGCTTCCCTCCTGGCGTTGGCTACCACCGTGTTGGACGAGGCGGCGTTCTCGAAGCGTCTCAAGTGCGCGGATACCCGCACGCTGCACTGACAATCGAATTTGCATGCGGCAGCGGCAGCACTGCGGTGCGAGGTCTTTCGGCAGGTATGTTCAGCGATCAACGTCGAAAGCGGTGGTGCGAAAGCAGGTTTGGTTCAATGACGAAAGCAGCGATGCCGCCAGATACGTCCAGGCAGCAGGTTGCGTTCGGCATTGCCGACTGAGCCCACTTTAGCGCATTGCGAGGTCGTACGCTTCAGAGGAGATTCCGTAAAGCATATCCCACTTGTGCAATTCAGTGAGTACTCGAAGCTGCGTCGACCATGGCGGACTGGTGAGGAGGTAGGGAGCCCGGCGACATGCCCTAGCCTTGTGAATGATGGTGGCCCTGCAGTGTGAGACTTGGTGAGCAATGGTGGTACCAACTGCACCCCATAGCTGCCGCCTAAACCAGCGACGCCAACCGTTGCTCGATCGAACTGTTGGGCTAGAAAGGCCTCGCTACATTGTCGAGCTACTGACATGTTGTGGCTACCAGCTCTGCCTCTTGATGCGCCTGAAGGAACCTGAGGTTGAAGACGCTGTGCATGGATCTAGAGTGCCGCCACCTCAGCCAATGCCCGCACACCAGCGGCCCTCGCACGCAACGAAAGCTGCGTCACAGGAGTAGTTCTTGAGGCCTTGAGGTGCTTGGCTCTGGGATCGGGCAACGCGCGTCACGCGTTCCAAGGAATCTGCCCATCACACGCACCGCGCGTCGAAGGAACGTTGAATCTCCGGTGCGGCAGGCTCCAAGCTCATTTGACCAATGTCCATGATCGACACTGTTGTGGCGGGCCTTCGCCGGGCAACATCGGGGCAGCTGGACCTTAGCAACGTGCGGGACTTCCTCACCCAGAGCCGCGGTGGCACGTCCGCCGTGTCTGTGGCCGAATCGGACCACTGTGGCTGGGTGCACAAGCAAGGAAGCTTCGTCAAGAACTGGAAGCGCAGGTTCATGGTGCTGCACGACGACACGTTGCACTATTACAAAACAGACGTGTTGACGTCCGAGGCGCGGCCACGGGGAAGCTTCCGCGTCACAGCGATTCAGTCGGCTCCAAGCCGACGCCACGGCCTCATCGTCGACGGCACTGGAACCCGACGTCTTACCTTTGTCCTGAGCGATGCTGAGACGTGCGAAGCCTGGCACGAGGCCATCTCGGCTGCTTTGCTCCAGTGTAGGACCCGGCTGCCGCACACCCAAAGCTTGCCCGTGACACCGACCACAAAGCCCCGTCAGCTGCACAAAGCAGCCTCCGAGTCACTCGGTGCGTCGCTGGGCCAGTTTGCGTTGCGGGCCGCAGCCCACACCAACCTGAAAACTGTGGCGTCAGCTGCCAACACCATCAGCCCCGAACTCGGCGAGGCGGTGACGCAGGCAGCACCAGTCTTGAAGGTTGGACAAGCATTGCTCAAAGATTACGAGAAAAAGCAAGCGAAGGGCAGGCGCACCGCCCGCCGCAAGGGCAAATCGAAGGAAAATGACGAGGATGACTCGACAGAAGCTCCCGAGGAGGATGCAGGCGATGACGGCGACGAGGACGCCAGCGAAGCGAGCGACAGCTACGACAGCGAAGTCGACATCAAAGGCATCATGCCCTAGTCGATGGATGACCTAGTGGAAGGCTCGATTCTAACTATATGTAAAACATGACTTTAACGTGACAAAGCTTGATGCAGTGCTGGCTGCAGGATCTAGCCAGCCTGGCTCTGCTCGCGAGAAAAGGACACAAGCGTCCAACGCAACGGTGGACTTGCCCCGGGCGTTGGCAGTGGCAGTGTCGGTGAACCAACTCCCTCAACAGCAGAGAGAACTCCCCACCAACCATATTTTTACTTTGTTCGGTTGAAGTCCGTTTCGAGGGCATGACGACCGTCGGCAACAAGGAACTCTCGGTGCGCCACGCCCACCCGCGACAACTGCGATGTAGTAGGATAGGGTCAAGTTCGAGGAAGCGACACGACTAATTCCTTTCCCGCTTTGCCACCCGCCGGTAAAGTCCTTGCGCCCTCTCTCGATGCCCCACTTCACTTTGCATGGGTTGGCGTCGCCTGAGTTTCACGACTCAAGCATCCATGACAGGGACTAAAAGAGATGGAAGCCGCCACTGTCGAGGAACTCAAAGAGGCTTCCAAGGCGAACATTCAGCAGCTGCACGCCTCGGCATTGGCGCTGCAGCAGCAGCTCGTTTCGGACACCGCAGAGGCCGTGACCCACCGGCGACGTCTCGAATGCAAAGACAATATCAATCAGATCGCGAGTTCGTACCGAGCAGCGCTCAAGATGTCCATCGAAAACCCTGAGACGACTTACGGACCGCCACTGGTGGCGCTAGCGTCCCCACCACCGCGCATCGTGCGGCAGATGGGTCTTCTGTCGATGCCAGTACACCCGATGCCGTGCTCGCTCAAGTCCGCAACTGCCGCGGCGTCACCAGCTCCCCATAAAGCGCCAACCACGATCTATCCCCAGCTCAAACCAATAACGCGTACGGCACAGCTAAATGCGGTACCAAAGAAGGTTCGGTTCGACGTACGGGAGCCGCCCACAGCGCAAGTGAAGGCGGCACTCGAAGTGCACTTGAAGGAGCGCTTGGACCGGGAAAAAAAGATGGCTGTACGGATGAACGGACGCAAATCGCGGCCCAAGCAGTTGGTGGACGACAACGTAGCCACCCCCATTGCCGATGATCGCAGCGTCACTAACTCTCTTCAAGAGACCGAAGCTACAGCAGAGGTACGTCCTGCAGTGGTGACTCAAGTGCATGCCCTCGCTAGACTCAGGAATCACCCCAAAGTGAAACGCAAGTAGTAACATCGCAACCAAATCGGCCTCTTGCAACAGAATCACCATCAAGTAAGCCTCACAAAATGTCGACCTACAGCTTCACCACCAAAGCAAGACTCGTACGCAGCTGTGTCTTAAGGGCTTACGAATAACCTCCTCACATTAAGATCAAGCACCGCGTGCCGAGCCACATCGTACCATATTTTCCCAAGCAAACACGCATCGCTCAAGTGACGGTATGTTGGAGCAGGCTATGCCGTTCGACTGTGACCTGTAGAATCCGCTTCTGTTGCACCCACGATACCCCAAGACACACCCGAAAAATCTATACACCACTGAGTACACGGCCCACTTCTGTCGGCCCCAGCGCCGAGCGTTGAGACTTAACTAAGTTGGTCGCCTTGACCTGCCTTTTTAAATACCGCTTGGAGGCTTTCCAGGGATAGTATCGTTCGACAATAAGAAGCACATCATTGAAGAAAATGCTGAGCGCGTTTTGAAAGACTTGCTTACAGAGATCCCGAGGTGTGAGCTTCATTGGCACTGCACCGGGGTACCAGTGAGTTACTGGCATGGATCATCACAGGTCTTCCTCCAGCAGCTCTTGCTCGACAAGGATGAACTCGTACCGGTACTTCGGAAGCGGCAGACCCATGTCTGGTTTGAAGAGATACTTTTCAAAATCGGCGTGCTTAAACGACGACGTGACGACGACATAGAAATCGTCAGGGTTGTGACACAACGGGATACCGCTTGTGTCTTTTGTGTCTGCGGGTCGGAAGAGCGCGTCCACGACTTTATGGAGACCTTTTCCAGCATTCGCAAACACAATATCCGCGGGGAAATAGCCGAGACGGCCGCCGTCGGTGACGTCGGGTCCCAGGACCGTATCGTTGAAGGTTCTTGCAAAGTCCACAACGCACTGACTGAGGGCAACAACGCACGGATGCCCACATTTAAGCGCTCCCACGAGACGGCCGCGGGCCTCCTCCATGATTATCGGTACTGGAACTTTGCGCATACTCTTGTCCATCGCCATTTTCTTGCCGTCGAGCAGGGTGCATTGGCGGTAGCTGAAAAACGTGCTGACGCGGTCGCTTGCATCCACGACAAGCGGTGTCTTGCCTCGGGCTACCGCAGCTGAGATGGCATCCAGTAGCTGTGGTAGGGCAATCGTTACTGCATTGGCTGTAAATCGGGTCCGGACGGTTTGCACCGCTTCCTCCTCGAGGGTTCCAGATGCAATGAGCTCGGCGTATTGTGCTTGGGCTGCTTCTTGGTCTGCAGCTGCAAGGGTCTCCAGTCCTGCAGTCGCACCAGTAGACACCCCACCGCCCATAACTATCGACACGCTGAAGGTCAATCCAAATTGCACTTTCTAGATGTCAATTGGATGCAAATATAGAATGACACATATAGATTCTACTGCATAACATTGGCTTGATTTAAGTCAACATCAGTTTGTTGCAGGTTTCCCAGGACGAATTGCAGTGTGCTGGAACGTCGAACGCGATGTCCAGCTTCACGCCTTTGGAACACTCGGCCCTGATGTTCTTCAGCTGTTGTAAATTTTAGGTTTGAATGCCATTCGAAGGACCATTTCACACGATATTGGGATGCAATTAATAAAGCGCGTGTTCGTTGACAGAGATCCGACTTCGTATTTTAGTGCGCAAATTACAAAATTACTAGCCAACTGTGTATTTGTGTGGTGCCACAGCCATGTGGAAACTCATTTAAGGGGTTTCGCAGACAACGTCTAACCAAATGGGCCCGCAGACTTTACAAATCTACGTCACACTTATTAATCAACGGGCAAGCACAAGACAGTGCTATGAATTGGTTGTGGAATTGGTGCATCCTCTACTTGTGCCTTGTCCACATCGGTGGATACGGTGGGTATGGCTCAGCAGTCATGGCGACCAGCGCCAACTCGACGTCGGCAGCATCGACTACGACCTCTGTGCCAAAGTCAGCGAGCTTGACGCTAGCCCTGACACCCACTCCACCGTCTACAAGAAACTCGAGCTTGACGCCTGTGGAAGGTTCGCTGGTGCCAGCGAATAGCACTGGAAATACTTTTTCCATGCCACCACGACCTAGCCAAACCGACGCAGATACACTACAGCAATCGCGGACGATGGTATCGCCCACGAACACCTCCGAGAGCACTACTCACCATTCGACACTTGCGCCGACGACGAACGTGATGCAAACACCAACGATCACGCCCGAGACCTCGTTAGACACCCAATTCCCCGATGCAGTGCCACCTTTAATAACTAGACCCAAGGCGACTTCAACTGCTACAACCGCGCCTATTGCGCCCGGCGAAAGTGAGCATACTTGCTTGGCTAAGCGAATTCTCATACTCGAATAGGCAAGGAAATTATCAGTTCGATGGCAACACCTTGGATAGTTGCGGGCGACGTTGCCGCTGTCGCGCTTATCATTGTGTTGTTCGTACAGTATCGCCGAGACCGGCGGCACTACGATACATCGAAAAAGAACAGCGCCCAAGCCTCAACACCAACGTACCTCGCGGCCGACAGTCCATTTGTTGTTGACTACAAGCCGTCTGAACTTGGCCAATATGAGGCACGATTTCTCAGCCCAGAGCTCCTCTTTCAGCTCGGCACGGCCCCTGGGAGTGGACAAGGATTATCAACGATCAACGATTTGCGACGTTCGGGGGAACAAAGCTCACAAAAAAGTTCCGACTGCATGCCTTTGACACCAGTCGATTCACCGCGCTTTTACGAGATGCTAAACACCGTGCGAACCGCATTCGAATAAGTGTCAACCTGTATCGTTGCTGGCGGAGTTTATAAGATAATTTGTGGTGTGCAATGGCAAACATGAAACCACAACCTTTATTCGGATAGGAGTTGTCGCTGCGGAAGTGCAACCGACGTTATCGGCCTTAACAATCAATGAGCACATCAAAGCCCACGGTGCAACCTGCTCCGGTGCAGCGCAGTCGATCTCGTCGTTGTCGTTCAGACGAGCCTAAGGTCCTTGTTTCCGCCACAAGTTTGCGTCTTCGGCGCGGCAGTGAGATTAAGTATGAATTGTCAGTGTCCAAGCCCCCTCTCGCCGTACACCTCCGTTTGCCTCGATGCCGCTCACGCCAGTGCGTAGCACCAATGCGTCATTGTGTCTATTGGCGTTCCCAATATTCACGGCATTACCGTTTGTCCTAGCGAGGTCCCGCACCGGCATTCTGTCACCATCAGAACTCTCGTAGATTATGTTCACGTGCACCCAACGCAAGCCCCAAGAAGTCGAGGTTCTTGCGTCCGAGGAGGTTGAGCTACAACTATTTAAGCTCGAGCACCGAGTCAAGCGCACCAAGCACTGCGACCTCCGCTTTACGGCCAGCGCCGTGCCAAGCACCGCTGTGCAGATTCTGCAGAAAGACTCGCTCTTTGTCTTTACGTTTGGCTCGAATCTGCATGGCCGCCTGGGCACAAGCACTCCGACTGCGGCGTGCACCCCGACGCCGCTGCGATGCAAATGGCTTTTCCCAGTCCAGCTCGCATGCGGCAGCGCTCACACGGCGATTGTCGACATGAATTCCCATCTCTATTGCTTTGGTGCGCGCTTGGTGGTATATAAAGCGTTCTACTCAGCAACTAGGGCGCGGAACCGAAGGGCAATTGGCGCAGCAGCACGTCGACCATGTCAAAGTGCCGACGATAGTAGCCGCCCTCGTGAAGCAGCAGGTGCGACGTGGTGCTCTAAGCGCTAGAGGTTAGCGGCGCAATAGGTGTTTCAGGTCGCTTGTGGAGCCAACCACACGTTATGCACAGTCGTGGGCGGTCAGGTGTACGCTTGGGGAGATAACACCTACGGCCAGGTTGGTGTTTTTTCTCCCGATTCTGCTCATTCTTGAGTAGCTCGGAGTCGGGCTCAAATCCCGACAATATCATGTGCCCATTCACGCAAAGAATTTGCCGTGTGCCGCACAATCCATCGTGTGCGGTGGCAACCAGAGTTATATACTTTCACAACTGCACCAAGTTTATGTCGCGGGCTGCAACCTTGCAGGGCAGCTCGGTTTGGGTGACATGAAGTCGCGCCGCACGTTCACGCTTAGTCCGTACCTCCATCACATCGAATCCATCGCGTCAGGAACATACCATACGATTGCTGTCTCGACAACCCAAGTGTTTGTGTGGGGCAACGCCGCCAATGGCCGCCTCGGTATGCGGCCCACAACAGACTTCTACCTCAAGCCAACGGCGATGGAGGTTGTAACGCGTACCACCTGCCAACGTGACTGGCGCATTTAGATGTTTCACGACATTCGGATCAAGCAAGTCGCGGCAGGCGGCATGCACACAGCGCTCCTTACTCAAGTAATTGGCTGGAAGCAGTGACGAACTCACGTCGGCCTAGGCCGGTGACCTTTTGATGTGGGGTGGCAACAACTACGGCCAAGTTGGCGATGGTACTACAGTGGACAAGCCGTACCCCGTGCGGCTGCGAGTCTTTGAGGGCAAGTGCGTTCAAGCAATGTACTTCTCGGAGGAGATCTAGCTAATCCTGATCTGGTCATAGAGCGCTTGGCGAATGGCACTCCATGGCTCTCGGTGACGACGGGTGCGTCTACGCTTGGGGCTTTGGTGAAGAAGGCCAGGTGCGACCCACTTCCTCCAGCGCAGGGGAATCACCTTATGCCTCAAACTGTTAGTTGGGGCTTGGGGAAGACCGTAACGCGCATTTGCCCATGGCCATCCACGCGCTCTCGGGCACAGCCCCGCTGCGCATTCACTGCGGCTCTGTGCACTCGGTCGTTGTGACTTCCATCGAGGTGGCCAACCGTTCTCAACAAGAAAAGGATAAAGCGGTACAGCCAGCCAAGAAAAGATCCGATCTCACTTCCTCTAGCTGTCGGAGCTGCATGCGCTGCACGAACGGCGGCGACTCATCAATCGGAAGTCGATGATATGGAAGGGCAAGCAGCCGACGTCCAAGGACCTGCTCTCGGCGGAGTCGCTAGCTCCCACGATGCACGAGTTACCCGAATCGATCCCGGAGGAGGACGAGACAATTTCGCTCTCGAACGACTCGTTGGTGCAATGCCTCGAAGAAGATATGGCCGGTTTGATCACCGACTCAGCACCGCCCGAGACCCTTGAGCCGCGGAAGCACCCCCCACGGCGCCTCCAAAGGCCGCAAACAGCGCGCCTGTCAAGCAAAGTGTCCCAGACAACTTTTCACCCGCCAATTTCATGGCGGGAACAACCCCTGACGTCTCGCTTGGCCATGCGGCTGGCCTTACGGTTCGATTTCCACTGCAACTCCCACCACACCCACGCCCCTCTAGACGAGAGTTCCACGTGCTTGGAGTCATGCAACGCGACGTGCGACCGGCCATCGAAAAGACCAAAGTCTTTCCGCGCCTGCATGCGCGGGAAATGCTGTTGCACAAGCAACCGCTCGACCCTTTCGACGAGGCAATGGCGGCGTCTCCAACACCTCCGCCTCCTCGAGGCTCCGCCGCAAGGCCGCACGCTCCTCGCCGCCCATCCACCGCGCCACCGCGCCGACCAGACGGTCTCGCATTTGTTGATGTCGCTCCCAGCAGCGTCGTGCGCATGAGAAGCGTCACCCAGTTGCTCGACGACGACATGCAAAGCTCGAGCAGCAGTGGGGACCAAGAGCTTCGAGACGCGCTGGCCATCGGCTGGGATCCCCCGTCGACACCAACATCAAATGCGTGATGATGTGCGGCAAGGACCTGTTGGATTTTTTGGCTTTTGACGCAAGAGACTCAGTAGACTACAATGCAGTGGTACATTGGGCTAGTGAGATCTAGAAGCGGCTTAAGGCTTGGGGTCCACAGGCTTGGGGTCCATGGGCGCGGTTTGCACCGGCGGACGCGGCGCCGTCATCGTCGGGATTGCCGAAAGCGGGTTGGGGACTTGCTGGACGACCTGAGCCACGACCTGCGACGACAGAGGGCCAGCGAGGGCCGCAGTCGTCGAAAGAAGTGATTGCAGGCCGATGCTCACCATACCGGCGATGTCGCCAGCCTAGCAAGTCAGATTTTAGGTCGTGGTGGAGACCGGTGGACTTACGTTTTGGGGCAAGTCACCTAGCGCAATGGCCTCTTCGACGCGGCGATCCAGGAACTTCCTAACGTCATTGTGAGCGACAGTAAGCGCTGGTGCTGAGGTTCGCACCAGGTCTCTTCGTAGTTCGGTGACGCGTCTGTCAGCATGAAAAGCTCTACGTGCCATTACCATGTGAGCGATTTGCAACGCTCTCCAAACTTTAGTACCCGTCGCCGCATAGATGCCCGTAAGGAGCGCACGCTTCGTGTACCTAGACGCACCACATTGGCCAATTTACGTCCCAAACAAAATGTACCAGGAGAGGTCGGTGGAGCGATCGCCAGCGAAGAACCAAATATCGTCCGCCGCCTGAGCGAGCTTCTTCATGGTCGTGGGAGCGTTCTGGGGCAAGGCACCGAGAGCCATGGCTTGCGGCCAGACGTGAAGGTACGGGGCAAGAAGCTGAAGGCGGATCTGGACGCCACGCTTGAGGCGGTCCGTGGCAACGTACTCGCTGGTTGCGTCGATGGGTTCGGCCGCAAGTGCGGCTTG
This sequence comes from Achlya hypogyna, assembly GCA_002081595.1. Taxonomy (NCBI): domain Eukaryota; phylum Oomycota; class Saprolegniomycetes; order Saprolegniales; family Achlyaceae; genus Achlya; species Achlya hypogyna. The sequence goes on along the minus strand of JNBR01001915.1, from coordinate 48,425 downwards.
CATCTTCGCTTGCCAGTCATCCATAAAGAAATCAACAAGTTCGATAGGCCCACGAGGGAACATGCCATGGGCAATCGAGGGGAAGCCAGCATCGCGGGCGCCCTGGCCCAGCGCTTCAATGGTCCACCTAACAATCCTGAGATTATTATTTGCTGGATGTCGACGTACCCCGAGGTCTGCACGTGTTTCATCGCATTTGTGAGGATCGTCTGGCTCGGGTCGACAACCACAGGAGCTGCGGGCGCCACGTTAGCGCAAAAGGAGCGTGAGAGGCCACGGAGGCCAAGGCGGCAGCGCGACAAGGACATCAACATGGCGAGAGGCAATTTCGGATGGTACAAGAAGCCGCTCGAAAATCTCACATATCGAATTTCGGAGGTTTGCGATTGGCTAGTTGTACGCAACTTTAAACACATTACATCGATATAGCAAGGTTTATCCGGAATTCATTGCCAGCATTGCCAGGTGTTGACAAAGTGGAAAAGTTTAGTTCGCTTCGTCCTTAGAGGATATACTAGTATCTCGTATTGCGGTGTTATCTGCAGCACTGTACATCCAATGCTCCAAAAGAATGAGAATGCATCAACCCGGCAATGCGTACGGTCTAAACTTTATGAAGAACCGTGGCACGGTCGCTCGTTGGAAACCACGACAACGCAGCATGGAGTTAAGGTGCAGCTTCAAAAAGACTCCAACAATCGACTGTATAGTCTATGCATGCTTAACACGAAGTGACTTCTTATTTTCGTGGACTTTAGTGTTGATCACGAAATTGTGTTTTACAGTTCACAGCTCTTTTGTTAACGAAAAGCCGAACCAACCGGTGTAAGTGACGGCTAGGCAACAAATGAACACTTATCTTCCTGTCATGGTGGAGAAAACGTTGAAGGTTCTCACGGTTTACGACGTCATTAACTGGCTTGTCGCTTGAAGCGCACGCATTCGGTCCTGGAGCGCCTTTCGCTCCAAGTAAACTCTTCGGCGTTCTTGAGCAAGTTGGTAGGCATAGTCCTCTCTAGGATACAATCCGTTTGCAATAACACGCAATTCACGCGGCGTACTCGTTGCGTCGTGCTTCGTGACTCGGCTCGGTAGGCCTACTCGGTTAGGGTCAGCCAGCACTGTGACACCTAAAGTGCAAATGACGAACACAGCTTCTGGCAACGGCTCAAGATGGAACGAGGTGCCCTTTCGAAGTTGATCCATGCGCTCCTTGTACACACGCGCGGCACGCTACATCCGAAAGTTCGTCGCAACTTAAGTGCGTACACAACGGACCTGGTTTTCATAATACTGCTTTCTTGCTGCTTCTTCGAGCGGATTTGCCATGACAATGGGTTCTGGATGACCTACATTGGCTTGTCCGTGGCGGCCTTGATGCTCGATCCCTTGGTCCCCAACGCTGCCGTTCAAGGCGTCGAGAAGAGATCGATGTGTTTGCACTGCCGGGGGTTTTGAGGCCTGTGAGGTGTTCGGCACACCCTGAAGGGGTGGGAGCTGGTTCCAGGTTGCAACGCTCACGAGGCTAAAGATGTGCGCTTGTATAAATGGCATGGAAAGAATATCTGTCGTGCTTGGCCGCTCCTAATAGCACTAATAGCGTCAAAGCTCTATGGGGCTGTCGTACAACTGGGAGCTTGGATAATAGCAAACTGGCGAGGTCAATTAACTCAGGCGAGTAGCGATCACTCGCAATCACCGGGGATGGAGCGCCATCAAGAATCTTACTGACGATGAGCGGCCAGCTGCGGGCTTGGAACGGTGGGCTCAATGTCAGCATTTCGTGCAGCACACACCCAAGGCTCCACATGTCGCTCTTTGCATCATATTCCAGTCCTTGACAAATCTCGGGCGACCTATGAACCAAAAGTTAGGCCAGTGAGAGCGAATTACAAAGACATACAAGTACAGGGGTGTACCGATTTGCGTTTGCGCAAGGGCCAGCGGGCTTTCTAGCGCCTTGGCTATGCCAAAGTCTCCTAGCTTGACCACCCCTGCTGCCGTCAAAAATATGTTCTAGTGGCTCTTGTCATCTATTAAGCCCCAGCCCTCATCGTACATGAGGCTTGATATCGCTACTCGCCAGTTAGCTTCCTTATAAGCTTGAAGAATTGTACCGGTGAAGAATGTTGCGCTCATGGAGGTGCTTTAAGGCCAAACAGAGCTGCACCAAGATGCGCACGACATGGGCTTCAGGGATCCACTGGCTCCTACAGCCACTTAGTTGCCGCCCCAACAAAAGCTGTCTTACGGGTTAAAGCCAGCAATATAGGTTTGTAGGTCGCCCCCAGAAGCATACTCCATGACGAGGACGACTTCTCCACCAGCATCAACGAGGCAGTCGACGAATTTAACAATATTGGGGTGTTGGAGCCCTCGAAGAACTTCAACCTCGGCGAATACAGAGCACTGTTTGGCGAGTATGGTCTTGGCGACGACAAGTTCTCCTGTAGATCGATCGCGGACCAAGGCAGCTTCGCCATGACTCCCACGCCCCAGAACGCGCACCTGCTCAAAGCGAGCGTCCATGGCTAAGGGCCTCAGGACTGTTACAAGCGCTTCCGGTTGCGGCTTTCCCCATATCTGGAAGTTTCACTGGAAGATTAAAGAATTATTCAGTGCGCAGGTGCCAGCTTTGTAACACTTTAGTTCGCACAACAGCCTTTGGCCTTTACAGCTTACAGTTCTCGAGGACCTATGCAGCGAGACCCAAGATACACTAAGTTTAGACCCATGTCATGGATCTAGTTGCTACGTTGTAAACGATTCACTTCTCTCAATCGCTTTGCTCTTAGAGTCACAGAGGGCACGCTAATCAGCTTCGTTGCCACTTGACCGCATTGTACGCTAAAACGGTGGAGGGAGCAACTCTGAAATGAGTGTTTAACAACGTCGATTTAAGCGCGGTGCGCATTGTTTGAATCCATCGACGTCTCTCGCACTCTAATGCAGCGGTACCGTGGGCTCAGTCGATAATTCGTGCTCAGCCGATCGCTACTTACACTAACCAGCGGAACGTGCTATTGACGACCGTGTTCGACTCCTTGCCATTTCCCTCAAGATTTCTTCAACGCCAGAAACGATATACGGTAGTGCACCTTACCCCCTCCCTCAATGATCAAGGCCCCAACGAGACGGAAACATGCTAAGCACACCGATAAACAATCAACGACAACCAGCCTAGCTCAGACAATGATGTAACGACAAACATTTATAGTGCGTCTATCTTTGTTTGGCGTTAGGATTAACAGCGGTTCCACCGCAAAGAACATATTATGAGCAGCGGAGCGCCGTCGCCTGATCGAAACGCGGGGAACACCAGCGATGGGGCGCCATCTCCTTCGCGAGACACCGCCAACATTGATCCCACGAACGCCAAGCTACCAGTGCTACCCAAGGGTCATGTGCCACTGCAAGCGAGCTTCAAGCTTCCGTCGCCCGACAAAACGATACGAAGTAGCTTCCACGAGGGTGTCGCCAAGTGGTTCAAAAAGAAGGAGACGTCTATCGACCGAGTGAATCTGCAGCTGCACGAAAGTCATGAGCGAACGATGTTGCGCAAACGGAAGAGCTCTTCCGCCTTACTGCTGGCTGAAAACGAACAGTTGCCAAACATTTCGGTATCCGCTGATCAGCTACCAATTGCCAACGTCGTTTGTGAGAGGTGCCACGGTTTTCTCAAGCACGAGTTCGTGGCATCCTTACCGGTTCCATGGTCTGAGGTGCTGCTGCCTTCTGGGCGCATTGGCTTTCAAAATGTTGCGACTAAAGCACTGCAGGAGTCGCCACCG
>JNBR01001915.1:0-41223 GCA_002081595.1 Achlya hypogyna | reverse complement strand
TTAAACTCAACTCGGGGCGAACTGGGTTTCACAACGACGTGACCAAAGTCACACTTGATTCACCGCCTGTGGGAACAGCCAACGTAAGCGTATTCGTGTTCCAGCATCACAACACGACCGCGTTCGTATGTGCATGCTGTCAGTGGCACACATCCCACGCCCAGTCACCACAACGAGGGGCCAACGGCACTGGTAGGCGCTTCAGCGTAGTTGCGGGTAGTTCGAAGGAGACTGTGAAACACTTGCACGATAGCATCCATCACCATCGCACTCATGTTTAAAGTATAACTTATTGCACAATTCAATTCATGAATACTTCGTTTTGCGTAGAAATATATCTACATCGACACACCTTTAGTCGGTTCATTATACAAACCCTCCAAAGTCACACTGTACACGTATTGGACCATTTGGGCTTGTGATAGGCAGTCTCAACTTGATAAGGTCACAAGAATGGCAAGCAATCAAGTTTTGCCATGTACAGTGTCGTTGCTTTGTACTACTCCTGAGTGCATCGTGCTGACAGACGTTTTCATTGCATTAGATGCACTTTGCGCGAGTTGCATTGGACATGATTTTTGGAGAGCGTGGGGACAGTGTACACACCAGCGACACGATGTCGGGTTGTAATGTGTGAATCGACAGAAAACTAACAACCACGGGACAAGGCCAAAAGTTGCTCGTGCATGTGTTTCTCACTGCAAGAATGTTGTTTTTAGCTTAAAAAGAGCAGAATACTAAGAGAATCACGGTGCAGCCTGTGGCTGTGATCTTGGTTCAAGGTTACTCGACATTTATTGTGTCCAACGCTGAATTGGATTGCTAACGAGATATCTAGATGCTGCTGTATGGTATTCAAAAGTGTTTAACAAGAAATCTTGATTTTGACGACAAAGCAATCAACGATACCTTTGGTCACGCCACACCAATACACAACTTTAGAGACGTTGTCACGCGCCACAGACTAAATAATTTGCCATATTAAATCCAGAGTTTTTTTTCGTTGCATGCAAGTCGACATTAATAGTGCTTATTAGCTTTTCCCATGAAGCAACGAATGCCGACAACAATCGAGCCATTTGGATTTATCCTGGCCACAACGTCAGTTTGGTTGATACGTCTATTTTACGATGGAGATACTGATTATGTGTATCATTCGTACATGAGTTTTCATGTCGTTCACTGTACATCAGTGGCACAAGTAAACTCTCGAAAAGCTGCAACCCCATCCATGGCAAGCCAGTTGGACCAGAGTACTTAGTATTCACTTCGAAAGCCACTTCAACGGAACACATCGTACGTTATGAGTGCCCAACACGCATCTGCACGCAGATCACAACCGAGTGTTTTCAGCTCGAAATGATGATGCCATTTTTTTTTCATCGCAACTTCCCAATACGAAATTCGAAGTAAAATGATACATTAGCGTTACAATGCGGTTCAATCCTTCGACAAACATCAAAATTTGGCAGTGAGTCCAATACAAAATCCAGAAGCGTCGCACTCGGTGACACCGGCATTGTACAATTGCCACACTTGCTGGAATGAGGCTCCAACTCGACCAATTGATCGCCAACACAACGTTCGGACACGTGTTCCGTGGCACAGACCCAAACTCGGGTGCCGTCTTTGCTGTAAAGCAATACACACATGAATGCTACGAAGCTGCGGCGGAGCTGCATGTAAGCGAGGTACTCCGCAACCATCCACAGCATCCGCATCTCGTCCACATGCTCGGCAACTACTATAGCGGTGGGTGTGCCCACCTCGTCTTCGAGTTCTGCGAGAAAGGTGACCTGTACGACCTCCTTGCCAAGCAATCGCGGTTTCCCCGACGAGAGGCACTCGCTTACTTTGAGCAAGTTGTATCGGCGATTCAACACCTTCACAGCATCGGGTTTGCGCATCGTGACATTTCTCTCGAGAATATTCTCGTTGACAACAAAGATACCGTCAAGCTCTGCGACTTTGGCCTTGCCTTTCCCACCGCAGTGCGCAGCAACGCTACTGTGGGTAAACCATTCTACATGGCCCCGGAAGTGTTTGCTGGGGTTGAGTACGATCCCGCTGCAGCCGACATGTGGTCATTGGGTGTGCTTTTCTTCGTGCTCGTGACGGGTATGCCCATCTTCAGTGTACCGAGTGAGCAAGATGCTGGTTATCGAGTTCTAGCGCGACAAGGTATCAAAAGTCTTCTCGAGCTCTGGCACTTAAAGATGCTCTTCACCAAGGAGCAGCTGCACTTACTCGACGGACTTCTGCAAGTCAACCCCCGAAAGCGCCTTAAGATTAACCAAATCGGCGCCAATTTGCAGCCCAAATGCACGTGGCGCCGCACGTTCTGCAAGTGGTTCTAGTTTACATCCGATGATAGCTTCAAGTCATATATTTAATATTTAAGTATACCTTCACCGAGCACTTTTCGGCACGGATCTGCTTCACGAAAGAAGCAAATTAGGCTCTCCAGATGAAAGTTCACCATCGCTTTTAGGAGTCCGCGCAGCTCAAATCTGTTGGTGCGCAAAAAGGCCCCACGTCGCCACGAGTTGACGAGTCAGTATCTCCTCAAGCCCTATATTGTGCGCATTTTACGTCGATCGATGGTCGGCCTAGTGTGTGCACGAGACCCATAATATCCGCCGAAGGTATTAATACCAGCAAGCAGCTTTATCTGTGTTACAACATTTAGAGAAAACTACAGCTCTGTGAGTAGCAATCGATCCATGCATCGGCGACGTGGCTGCTGCCTCGGACTTTTGAAGTCGAGCCTTCCTCTGTGATTTTGTGGTGCTTTTGCAAGCAGGATTCTGCAGTGGTAGTTCTTGGTTGTGGTTGACGTGGTAATCGTGTGAGGTGAAACAATGTGAAAACCAACCCAAGAACTTCACAATCCAGACGTTGGAACGCAAGAAGCACTTTACACTCTCAGCTCAATTCTTGTCTTGAAAATGTATCGCTGAGTACGACGCATTAAACACAACATTTACCGGCTCGCATCTGTACTGTTTGGTGCATCGTGATAATGATGTCAAGTTAGCTTAGCAGGCGCCTGCGAGCGCAATGATCTGTAGCTTTGTGATACCATTTGAACCGACAAACGGTTAAGCTTTGCGCGCCAGTGTTCAAAACGAATGCTTGGGAAAATAAACGACTAGAGCCCACGAGGGCGTGTTGTACAAGAACGCGACGAATGGGAGCATGTGCAGTTCGACTTCCGTGATCCGAAACCCGAATTTTCATATTTGACGTTTGCAAAATCTTCCAACACACACGATTAGTTTCGAAGGAACCTTTTTGAAAACTCGTAGTTAACAAGTACTACGTAGTATGCATATTTCATTTTGTAAAAATACTTTTTACCATGTTCGTCCAATCTGCCTCCGGACTATGATCTACTGCGTCTACATTGTGAGAATTGCATCGATGGCCGAGTTGGAAACATTGGTGGTGGCCTCGAGATTCAAAATGTTTTGGCAGCGGCGTGGAAGGATTTACTCGGTAAGCTCCGTAGCCTTGTGCAAGGTGAGGGAAAGATATGCATCACGAAGTTTATCTTTGTGTTCTGCACTTCAGAAATGCCTTCTCGATCCTTCCACAGTATTGGCTGCGCATCACACAATCAGAATACGGGATTGGTCACACAATCCGTGGCGACATAGAACCCATGTCCATCGCGTTATCGGCCCATTGGGTTGGTGTGATTCGGGGGGACAAGGGCGCACACATCACGGGCAGCGCAAAAGGAGGAAACCACGAGTCTATTGTGGCGCTTGTCTCCTTGGCGCGCCAAAAGTCCTGTTGTGTACAATTGGTGTGGATTTTCACAGAGAAAATCACATTTGTTGCCAGTGAAGTTTCCGTGATTTGGCCAGAGTAACGTCATCACATGAAGGAACGCTATGTGACCGAGCAACTCGGTTGTTCACAGCTGATCATTTGTTGGTCAACGCCCGATCCAGATGCCGCCGAGTCGCAACTCGGCTGCCCCTGCCGCGGTCATGGCCTCGAGAAACCACTCCCGCATCCTCCCCGAGCTCCTGCAGCACATCGCGCTGTTCCTGCCGACGGCAGACGACATGCGCGCCTTCCTCGAGGCCTTACCGAAGCACGTGCTTTCGGGAGCTCTGTTTAGCCTTCTCTGTCTGCACAAGGCCGTGGCTGAAAACCGCCTTTACTTCCCAAAGACCGATCCGACGTACCCGCGCCGCGTGCACTTGTGGCCCAACCTCGTGCTGCCACGATGCATTGAGGATGCGCAGATCACCAAGTGGATCGAAAACGTCATGCTGTTGTACCCGATTGTGGAGGTGCAGCACGTGGCTGTTCCTTTGCCGTATCCACTTCTACCGACAACAAAACTTGCATTTGACTATCCGATTTACCCGCATGAGCTGGAGCTGATATTGCACCACTGGAAGGACCGCGCAGTGTCGATCTTGTTGCTGATCTCTGACAATGGACAGCCGCACCGAGGAATGACCATGGACTCAACGGTCGACGTCATTCTTCGAGCGCTTCATACGCTACCCGCACTACGGCAACTGGAGCTCTCGTGGTTTGGTGCGTCCCTACCGCTGCGCTTTCCAAGTGTTCTTGATGCCATGGCTGCGTCGCCCATCACAAAAGTTGACTTTCGTGACTGCCACGTCGACTGGGACGCCGATATGGTCGCTACGCTGACGAAGTGGGTAGCCACCAAGCCACTTGTGTCGCTCTTACTGCCCAAAACAAGCATGGACGGACCCAGCCTCTCGGCGCTTTGTAGAGCGCTCGAGGCTTCGCAGTCGCTGCAAACCATCTTTGTGTCACAGGCAGCTGTCGTGTTCAAGCTCATGCAAAGCCCATTCCAACTGCCCACACAGCTTCTATCGCTAACCATCAAACCGGTGCGATATGCCGATCTCCGCAACCTCATGACGGCGCTCGAGAGCTGTCGGCTGCAAAAGCTGGCGCTCGGGTTCCCACCATGGCCGCCCATCGATGAGGTAGACGACATATCCCGTCTGCTCACTCAAACGCTGCCGGGTCTGCGCCGTTTGACGACGCTTCGGCTCGACCGGATTCCGATCTCTCCAGTTGGTTGCAATGCCCTCGCGTCTATTCTGCCGCAGCTTCACGAGCTCGTCCTCAAAGACAACAGTCTCCTAGACATGGGCGTACTTGTGCTGGTATCAGCCCTACCGCAGTGCAGGAAGTTGCAGAGGCTGCGACTCTCCAAGCAGGGATGCACGGACACTGGCGCCATGGCTCTGGCCCGCGTCGTGCCGCATTGCGCTGATCTGCGCGACCTCGATCTTTCAGACAACCGCATCGGATGCCTAGGAGCCACCGCGCTAAGCTCCGCTGTTCAGCACCTCGACGACCTGAGCCTCAGCGACAACGAAATCGGGCCCGACGGCGCTGTGGCGCTCGTGCGGGCGATGGGCTGCAGCCCCAAGACTGCGCTAATGACTTGGCTGCTTCTGGACTTCAATCCGCTTGGCAAAGCCGGTGTCATGGGTGTCATTAACGCCGTGCTGAGCAGCCCCCACCGCTTTGGCCACGTCGATCTCCGGTGCACCGTCGAAGACCCGACCGACATCATTGCATGCGAAGACGTGATCGAGCGCATGCCCTACCGCGAATGGTGCTGGTGGGACACATAGCTATCGATGCGCTGCTAGGCGGCCAATGGGCAAATTACGACCCGCATGCACACTGAGCAGCGGCCCAATTGGGCAGGGACGAACACCAAGCCAGCATAGCGGCTTGCAATTGATGTCTGGTACTGTACCAGCTGGGTGACGACTTCTGCGTTAGTCGGGAATGACTATAACTAATTGCAACGCCATCGATATGATGCTTTTGGTTCAAAGGCACAATGCGCGCAGTTAAACTTGCAACAGATATGAAGTTGACTCCCTGTACGGAGTCACGTAGCCGGTTGAGTCCCATCGGCACGTCGTGCGCAGCATCACGAATGTTGTTCGTTGATTCTTGAGCCCGAGCATCGGTGGGAGCATGTTGGAGTTGGTAAGCGATTGAGTCAAGTGACCGCACGGCAAAACAAAACTAGCGGCCATGCCATTGACCCATCGAATCTTGGCCTCAATCAAATATAGGTACGCATTCCCCCAAACTTAGAGGTGACATGCAGTTAAGGATACAGCTTGACCGCTCCTTGCGAAGCACCCTACGCAGTAGCTCGAGTCGCTTCCGTCGTGCTGGGCCCGTCGCTCGCAGCTCAGGCTGTCGCGGCCGCTGGGAGCGCCACGTCATGAGCTGTTTTCAGCCAATGAATACGACCTGTCGCCTATGATTGGGTAAAAATCCGAGCACCAGAGATTTATGAAGAAGGCCAAGCCGTCTCATGCGCTGCTGCCGGAGCTCTTCCAGCGCGTGGCCGAGTTCATCATGACATCGGCAGACATGCTCGCCCTGCTAGATGCTCTTCCACAAGCGTGGCTCTCGGAACCGCTGCACGCGCTTCGACAGCTCTTTGGCGCGGTGCGGTCGCGCCGGCTCATCGTCGCCGAGGGTGACCAATTCTATCCAAGTTTTGTCCGGCTCTGGCCGTACCTCGAGCTGCCGTATCGAGTTGAGGACGAAGAGCAACTGCAGTGGATCTCGAAGGCCATGGTGCTTCATCCGCTCGTTGACATCAACGGCTACGATCTGCCGCCGTCCTATCCACTGCAAGCCACAACGAAGCTCAACTTGCACGCTATCACAAGCTGGCGCCAGCTGCAGCAAGCCATCGACCGCTGGCCCGAGCGAATTGAGTGCATCGAAGCAGTATTCCCGTTTCCTGTGACGGCACAGGTGCCGATGGCGCCACCGCCCGACCCTTGGGCACCTGAAGCTGTCACACAACTTTGTGCGGCGCTCCCAACCTTGCCGGGGCTGCGCGAAATCGCTTTCACATGGCACCGCCCACAGTCCGACACGCAGCAACTGGCGCTGGTGCAGGCGTTGATGGCGACGCCGGTGACTTGTGCCGAGTTCATCTACGCCAACACGCACGTCGTGTGGAGCGATGCGACCGTCGCAGCCGTCGCGCGCTGGGTCAAGAGCGGTCCTCTCACAATCCTCGTGCTCGACGGCGTGCACATGAGTGACGCGGCCACCAAAGTTCTCTGCAAAGCTATCTCGACATCGACCACTCTTGTGGATCTCGAGGTCAAGACGGGGACGCTGCCGCACTGTTTCTTTCCGCTAACACCGACGCTACCGGCGCAGCTGCATGCGGTTGTCATCGAGTTCTGCTCACCGACCGCCCTTGAGGCCATCCTTGCCACCGTGCGCCAGTCCCAGCTCCAGAGCATCACGCTCGGGTTTGAAGACACTGGTGAGCCTGTCAGCCCGGCTCTTGCCACTGCACTCATCGACGCCGTGTCGCACTTACCCAAGCTGCGGCGGCTCGAGCTCACGCTGCTGCCACTACCTAAAGCCTCGTACCCCGTGCTAGCCACGCTACTGCCCCAGCTCGACTACCTGTATCTCGAGGCCAACGGTGTTACGGACGAAGACGTTGCCGTACTTGCAAACGCCCTTCCACGCTGCCACCGCCTCAAGGACCTACGACTTATTGACCAAGAATGCACGTATCTCAGCGCCGAGTCTCTTGCGCGCTCGCTGCCGGAGTGCCCGGCGCTCAAGACACTCGACCTCCGTGGCAACCGCATCGGCTCGATCGGCGCCCATGTACTTAGCCACGTGCTGCACACGCTCGACGAGGTCGATTTGTCTGAAAACAAAATCGGCTTTGACGGCGCCGAGGCGCTCAGCCGAGCGATCCCGCAGACTTGCCACATGGAAAGCATCGGGCTGCAGGGCAACCCGCTGGAGAAGGATGGTATCTTGGCCCTTGCCCGCGCGCTCGCGTCGTGCGCGCACCGCGAAGGCTCCGTGAAGCTCTCAGACACGTTGGCCACCGAGGAGGACCGTATCGAATGCGACGAGGCGCTTCGGCGACTGCCCGATGCGGCGTGGGGGTATTTCGCAGAAGACGACGGGCGGCTGTAGCGTGGCGGCGCGAGACCGCGGCTCCGGTCGCTAGTCTTATCGTTGATCACTGTCATACAGCTGGAACCTTGGCGTCTTTGGGCCAATGTGTTGCTCATCAGTTCAACAGCGGGAGGTGCCTCGTCGACGCCGGCGTCGTTGCGCTGTCCGCCACCATGGCCGAGCGTCGCAGACTCTGCTTGAGTACATCTAGCTCCTCATTCAGATATCGTTTGCGATGGCCTTTACGACACAATAAGCATTGATTACAAAGTTTAGATGATTGGAGTGGACAACTCCTCCGCGAGCACCGGGATCGTTGCAGCCGGTGTGAGCGGCGGGGTGCCGACCGCCGCACCATCGAAGAATGCGGCAACCGCTGGTAGGCGCGCGAGCCAAGGATCTTGAAGCACGCAGGTGGCAAAGGCCACCAGCCCTTGGGCGCGCTTCGCGTGGTTTACAAAGGCGGAGGCGAGCGCCCGAGGTGGGAGGCGCAGCGTCTGGAAGCGGGCCACGGCGGCCGAAATCTCGGCGCGGAGGGCGTAAAACTCATGAAAACAGCGACGAACGGTCCAAAGCCGCCCGTTCGCCGCTGCAATCTCGAGGTGGTACTGCACGTGCAGTTTGCCGTCTTGCGCGCCGACTTCGGCCTTGGCGCAAACCAACTTGACCGCGAGCGAACCGTCGGTCGAAGCTGTAGGTCGAGTGAGGGCGGCCACTTGGGCTGAGAGGCGCGCAATGGTGTCGGCGGCGGCGCTGGCTCGCGCGGCGTCGGCGGCGGCCTCATTGTTGCGTGTTTTTAGCCCTTGCGCTTGCTTCTGCACCTTGTTGTATTGGTGCAGCACCTCCGCCAGCTTATCTTGAAGCGCAGTCGCCACCTTGTCCTTGGTGTCTTCGGCAGCCGCCGTGGCCCGCTCCAGCGCCTCGGCCTTGGCCTCGCAAGCTGCAAGGGCCCCGGCCACCGTCGTCCGCAACGACTTCTGCTCCCCACGGAGCTCGTCGTTTTCGCGCCGTAGGTCGCTGGCTGCCGCTGCTGCCTCGCGGGCGGCAGCCAGCTCTGCGTGAAGCGCGGTCAACTTTCGCGCAGCGTCATCGACGGCCGCGTCATGTGCCTCAAGCGTAGCACGCTTCTTGGCGAGGCTGCTGGCGAGCGCCGTATTCTCGGCAGTCGCGGCATCGTACGCCTTCTGCAGCGCGCACTGCACCTCCTCCCGGTCCTTGTTTTGCCGCTCGAGCGCATCGTTGGCGCACTGCGCGGCGGAGACGTTGGCTTTGAGCGCGGCGTTTGCGGCTTCGGCGCGGGCGCAGGCTGCTGTCAGCTCATCCATGTACGCATTGGTCGTGTCGAGCGCTGCCGTTGCCTTTGCTAGCTCTCGCTCGAGTGCTTGCGAGGCCGAACTGTGAGCTTCTGCCGTCGTGCGCAGCGTTGTTTGCTTTTCGTCGAGGCGGCAAAGTAGGGCACTGTTTTCTGCAGCCACAGCGTCGCGCTCGTATTGCAGCGTGTTCAATGCCGAAGCGTGCGCGTCAGCGGCCGCAAGAAGGTCGGCCTTCTCGCCTTGGAGCGCCGCGACGGCAACCTGGAGCTGCGCCATTGTTGCCTCATGTGCCGCCACCTCACCTTGCCGCGCCGTGAGCTCAGTGCGAACGGCAGCCAGCGACGCCCGCGCGACTTGCAGCTCGTCAAACTCGACTGCGCGGTCGTGCGTTACCGCCTTGAGCGCCAGCACCGCCGCCGCGTGCTGGGCGATTTCGTTTGCCAGTCGGCTCTCGTAGGCGGCGTCGCGGGCGGCTGCAGCCTTCCGAAGCCGCTTGTTTTCGGCGTTAAGCGCGATGCAGTTGTCTTGGAATGCCAAGAGTGTGTGCTCCTGCGTAGCGCGCGTGGCCTTGAGGTCCTCCTCGAGCGACGCCTTGGCCTGGAGCAGCTGCTTGTTGTCGTTCTCCAGGGCGCTCACAACCTTCTTGCACTCGATACGCGCCGACTCCTGCGCCGCCGCCAGCTTGGCCTTCTCAAGTTGTACCACCGTGTGCATATCATCATTAGCGGCATTGAGGCGTGCGACGTCAGCCTCATGCTCCACGATGCGGGCCGCTTGTGTGGCCAGCGCCGCTGTCGCCACCATGCGTTCGTCGCAGAGGGCTCGCTTCGCTGCCTGAAGGTCGCCGTGCGACTGGGCAACATTCGCGTGTGCCGTCCGGAGCTGCGCCTGCAGCGCGTCGACATCGGCGTTCTTCGCATCAAGCGCGGCCGCAAGACCAGTGCGGTGTTGCTGAAGCTGCGCAACGTCGGCCTTGAGCTGAGCTTCAAGAGCGGCCACCCGCGCCTCCTGCGTGGCTAGCGCAGCTTCAAGCGCCGCATTGTCCACCTGGGTGTTGCCGGCCGCCTCGAACGTTGTGCTGTCTGCCGCACGTTGTCCGCCCTTGAGCGCAAGCTCCGCCCGGAAGCTGCGTACAACGGCGACGAGTTGGGTGACAAAGGTGATGAGGCTGGCGACGATCGCCGCGGCAGCCAGAGGAAGTGCGTTATCCAGTCGCTTCACCGCGCGTGTGTCGGGCGCGTTCCTTGGCGGCGTTGCACGCGCAGGCTTCCGACGCCGCGGTGCCGGGTTGATGGCAGGGTTGAAGGTGCAGCCCGCCATCTCGCGTGCACGAGCAAGCTCCTCGCGTTGCTGCACGACCGCGGCCTGTTGCGCGGCGTTCTTGACTTGCTCAACGAGCGACTGTCGGGGCGCAGCCCTCGACGCCTTCGTGACGTTCGGCTTCTTGACTTGAACCATATTAAGCAAAATGAGCTCCTAGTCCGAACTATGCATGCATGTAGAGGCGGTTGGTTGTCTACTTATGCGCTTTTCGAGATTCGCGCCCAAAAACACATTTCCCTGCTTGAGGCTACAGCGATGTGAGCGGGGCTGCAGTATTGTGGGGTAACTTTGAGGCGGACCGACGGTGGAGCGATAGCCGGTGATCTTCAGGTCGTCCATTGCTGTTTGCAAAGTCAAACGAATGGCTTGGAATCTCCATGGGCTCTATTCCTCGGTGCGCGAAGCCAGACGCTCTCGCTTCATGGGCCCGTCGGCGCAGTCATGGGCCACGGCGGCGATCCAAAGTGAGCCGCCCGATGATTCACCAGGATCGTTTTACTTAATGAGCATTATTTAATGTTTCTTATTTTGAATACAGTATCCAGGAGCGTCGAGCATTCAACAAACACTACCGAGCTCAAAGCACTCGCCAGCTATGCTCACGGCCACTCGACGCAAGCTGCCACGGCAATAGCCCCGTAACTAAAGGCGCTACTGACCGCCCTCGTCGTCATGAGATCGTGAGCTAACGCGAGGCCGGCCGAAGCTCCGATTCATGCACACAGGAGGCTCGCGAAGAGGCGAAGAGGGCAGCCTGCGTTAAATGCAACAGTAGTCGGCAACGCCGACGTCACCAGCCCCGATTGACCTCTTGTGGTGCCAACGCCGCGACCGAGCCACCGATGTCAACAGCCCGACCGAATCACCTGTAACGAAGGTAACTCCATTCCATACGCGTTGCCTTGGTACCTCAGGCCTCAAACGGGTCTGAGACTTTAATTGCCCTCAGCAACAAAGGACAGCTTGGAAAAATAGGAAAGCGATACTCCGAGGGTCACTACTAGGAGGGTTGGGAGCATGGTACATCTAGTGAGATGGTACGTTCAAGTGGCATGTGGACTAGCTTAATACGCAAGGCCAAGCAGATGCACGAGGGCTACATGCATCTCCATCGTTGCAAAGCTCTGTTCGATGCACTTCTTGTCGCCTGAGCTAAACTGTCAGAGGCGGCATACTTACTATGGGTATGTGCTATCCTTTGGAGAAGAGGTACAAACGCGTTGCCCTCGCCTCGGCCTCGAATACACCGTTTCTTTAAAGGAAACTTTACGTTGGTACGAGCTACAGGATCTCAACAAACGCCATAGAAGCAGGTACAAAGTCCACGGGCTGAGACCAGAAGGTCGGGTTTCAATGGATTGCACACATAATCGCAGTTCGTGCTAATAGCTTAATGTTGCGGCAGAAACAGGTTCCTGATGCGGTTCACAACGATGCACGCGACCCGGCCAGTCGTGACGATCGCTAGAGCACAGCAGTTCGTGCCTAATCCTAGTTGTAGATGTGGGTTGCTTTTGGTTGATATCTACGACGCTACTGCTGCCGAGAGAACTTACTCCTTGGGTTTGCACTGGCCTTTAGAAAGGCAACTTGCACCGGATTCTGCCACGTCATGACGAAATTTCCTCCAATCACCGGCCTTCACGAGATTTGATTGGATAAAATTCAGTCGTGGGGCCAGACCTTTTCGTCGACAACGGCTGCGACGCATGGACGAGGCGGCGCTGTACTCGATGGAGCGCGTGCTCCTACCCGAGCTGTTCCAGCGCGTGGCCGAGTTCGTCATGACATCTAAGGACATGCTCGCATTTCTGGAGGCGTTGCCGGCGGCATGGCTCTCAGAGCCACTACGGGCGCTGGCCGGACTCTACCGCGCCGTGAGGTCACGTCGGCTTATTGTGCCGGAGGGCGATCCACTGTACCCGAACCATGTGCGTCTGTGGCCGGAGCTCTTGATGCCGACGACGCTTCAGGACCCACAATGGCAGGAGTGGGTGGAAAAGGTTACGGTGTTGCACCCGATCGTGTGCGTCGACACTGCGCACAACTCGCTCGACCTCCCATACGAAATGCCCCCGTCTACAAAGCTGAAGCTGCTCGAAGTGTCGTCGCCTGAACAACTCAAGGCGGCACTCGAGCGCTGGGGCCGACGCGTCGCCAGCATCGAGCTCGACTTCGCGCTCGAGCCCGAACCTAGCATGGACCCTCGGTGGTCCCCGTCCAACATCGAGCGCTTTTGCTACGCGATTACGATCCTCCCCGTGCTGCGTGAGCTTGACATGATCTGGCACTATGCACCCACAGCCAAACAGCAGCTCCAGCTCGTCCAAGCTCTCGGTGCCTCCTCCATCACGAACGTCGTCATTGAATACGTGCATTCGCGCGTCGAGTGGGCAAAACCCGTGGTCATGGCCTTTGCTGCTTGGCTGCGCGCTCAGCCCGTCGAGTACATCAAGATTGACGGTCTCTGGCTCAACGAAGAGTGCCTCGGGCTGCTGTGCGCCGCGTTCTCTTCGTCAACCTCCCTCAAAGAGCTCGATCTTCGCTTCGGCAGCTTACCTTCGGGGCTTTTTGCATCGCGAGCCCGATTGCCCACCCAGCTGCAGTCGCTCGGTATGGAGGTTGTGCTCTACAACGACTTGCCGGCCATCTCGGCCACTATCACCGGCGCTAATCTCTTGGGGCTCAACTTGAGCTTCGAGGACGAGTTGCCCGAGACGCCGGACGCGTGCGTGGCCTTCTTGCAAGCTCTCACGACGCTGTCCAAGCTTCGCCGCCTGGAGCTCACGCCGTTTGTGGTGCCGCCCGCAGGTTTCTCCATTCTAGCGGGTCTCCTCCCTCAGCTCATGTTCCTCGACCTTGAGGCGAGCGACCTATTCGACGAAGGCGTCTTGGCCCTCGCCGAGGTGCTGCCGCGGTGTACACGCCTGGAGGTGCTTCGCCTTGTAGATCAAGACTGCACATACGTTAGTGCAATGGCGCTGGCTGAGGTCGTACCGCAATGCAAGGCGCTCAAGATTCTCGATTTGCCCGGCAACCGCATCGGTTCGATCGGCGCGCACGCGCTTGCGCGCGTCTTTCGGCACCTGGATGCCGTCGACCTCTCAGGGAACTGGATCGGCTTTGACGGCGCCATGGCTCTTAGCCGCGTGATCCCCGAGACGTGCCACATGGACGCTCTAGGGCTGCACGACAACCCATTCGGGATTGACGGCGCTTTGGCCATCATCGCTGCACTTGAGGGATGTACCTACCGCGAGGGAAAGCTGCACCTGGGCGACACGGTCGAGACACCCGAAGAGCTAGAGGAGTGCCGGACGGCGGCGCAACGCATTCCCGACCTCGCGTGGCTTTGCCTTGAACGGCATAGCCAGCAGGATCATGTCGAATAACTTAGTAGTATACACCTCGTGCGACTACCGCTTTCGCTTGCGAGCAGCGAAGTGTGAGACGTGAATGGGTGCAACAACCACGACGGCGCTGAATCCCGAGGTGCCAGGTTCAAGTGGCTGCCCCAGCCATTTGACCCCCTGAAACGATGCTCGAGAGCCAAGGAAGAGCGGCCTCTAGCAATGAGTCTGCTAGAGCGATGAAGCCATAGCTGCCCGCGCGCAGGCGGCTGTGTGGCTGTTGACAGCGCCGGGCGCTTGGCAGGCTGTAGAAAACAATTGCTGTTTTAAACACGTGCGCAATCCAACGGATGGATATTTTGTCCAAAAAGCTTTTTGCTTTCTTGCCCCGATGGGCTGTCGCCTCCTGCCCGAGACGTTCGAGCGGATCGCTCTCTTCGTACCATCGCCGGTGGACGTACGCCGTCTTCTCGCAGCGCTCACAGCACCGCTACTGACGGTGCCGATGACCGGCCTCCTCGGGCTTTTCCTCGCTGTGGAGCGCGGACAACTCATTGCAGAAAGCCCAGACAGAGGATCGCCGCCGCGCCTGCGCCTGTGGCCAACACTCGAGCTTCCGCAGGGGTTTTCAGATGCAGTGCTATTGCCTCTCGTTCTCCAGGCTTCGCCTTTGTACCCCTTCTTGGACGTCGATGACTTTGAGTCGCAACCGGTGTTGCCGTCGGCCAAGCTCGCACTATCGTCGCTCTTGGCGCCCGTTCAGCTGGAGACGACGCCGACCGAAACACTCGCACGCGTTGTGTCACTCACGATCAAGTTCGGGGCGACGCGTGTGGGTGAAAGCCCGTGGGGAGAACATGCAGTCGAGCGCCTCTGCAACGTGCTGCCAACGCTGCGGAAGCTCGAGAGTCTCACGGTGACATGGGGACGATCGCACCTCTCGCACCTCTTCCCCGCCGTCCTGGCATCCATCACGGCCACTTCGCTAACAAAACTGGCTCTGCGCTTTTTCACCGACGACGTCATCTGGACTTCCGAGACGGTTGCGGCGCTTCAATCGTGGCTCGCTACCGCTCCCGTGCGTAGCCTCGGGCTTCTGCGGCTACATGCTGCAGACGACGCGTGCATGAGCGCCCTTGCCCAGGCCATCGCCGCTAGCCCGACCCTCGATGCTCTGCACATCACCAACGGCACAAGCCGAACGAATCTCTTTACGGCCGGCTTGGTTCTGCCCGGGTCCGTCACTTGCCTTCGCGCCACCGGCTACACACCCGACGACATTCCACACATCTTGGCGACGCTGCAGCGAGCACCGGCATTGCAGCGCCTGTCTGTCGGTTTCAGGAGAGACCCGACAGTCGTGGTGCCCGACGCAGCCGCGCGGATGTGCTCGGCGCTTCAAGACCTCCCCCGCCTGCGGCAGGTAGAGCTCCCGTCGTTTGCTCTGGCGGCGCCGTGCCATGTCACCATTGCGGCGCTGCTACCGCGTCTAGTCCGATTGGACCTCAGCGCAAATGAGCTCACGGACAATGGCGTGACCATGCTGGCTGAGGCGCTGCCCGCCTGTCGCCGCTTAGAGACGTTACAGCTGTGCAACCAGTACTGCAGTGACACCGGCGCCTTGGCCGTCGCTTCGGGCGTGATGCACTGCCCGACGCTGCAAAAGCTGGATTTGTCGCAAAACAACATCACGTGCGCCGGTGCGACAGCGCTGGCTGCCGTTCTGCCGCAGCTCAACGAAGTGGACTTGTGCTACAACAACATTGGGTTCCACGGCGCCGCCGCTATCAGCGCTGTGCTGGCGCAAACTGAGGCCATGGCCTGGCTTGACTTGCAACACAACCCCCTCACGCTCAGAGGAGTCGTTGCCATAGTGGACGCCGTTGGTTGCTCCCAATACCGTCGCGGCAACGTACAACTGAGCCTGACGCTTGCTACGGCCGACGACATTGCTACCTGCCGTCGGCGCATTGACCGTCTCCCGGACCCGGCGTGGTGCCTGCTGAGCGACGAGCCTCGAGACGTATCGACCTTTTTTGATTGAGCTTTGAGCCGAACTTGACGGGCCCAAGCTGCTAAGGGAACTTGAGTCTAGATCAGTCGGGTCATGACAAGAGTACGACTTTAATGCCCAAGTCGTGAACGGACGGGGCCCTCTGCTGGTGCTGGTCGGGCGGCCAAGTCTAACGTTGCGCATCAAACGTTTCGCCCGCCTTAGTTGGCGTGCTGGGCATCGAACAAAAAAGCATGCGTTGGTCACCAGTTGGGAACACAACCCACTCAATAGCCCAACGAGAAGCTACGTCCGAAAGAGCGAGTCGTGCACGTGCACAGGAGAGACCTCCAGGCACTGCACCTTGCAGCGCGCGCTGCGCAGGCATCTTGTCGTCATCGATGTCGTCGCGGCGCTGGGTCCAGCTCGGGCGTTTGATATATGGAGGTGGCCTCCAGCGGCAGTGACGCAGGTGACTCTGCTCGACCGCTAGCCTACACTTGCGTTATGTGGAGTTCAACTATCGGACATCGGGGCCATTCGAAAGCAGCTCGCACAGCACTGACTAACGGATCAAGACTGGCCGCCGCATTCGTGTCCATTGGAGCTCAGCAGTGACCACTACCATCCTGGAACTATACTTCTCTAGTGTGCCCATGTCAAAACCAGGTCGCAAAGCTTCTTATTAATTCTCGAACGACCGCAAGTATCACTTCGTCAATGCACCAACGCATCGCGAACTCGGTGTAGCGAGGTCCCAGAGGATCAATCCGCTGCATACGCGCCGCGGAAGTCGCTGCCGCTCTCCGCCTTGGCCTCGAATGGCACCGAAGCCACTTTTATACTCCTGCACCAACCCTATCACGGAATTAGTGTCCGTTGAAGTCAAGAGAACGTGAACCCACTGGCGAATCTTGCACAGCACTACGTAGACGTCCGAAGTCACCCAGGTTTGATGGCCGAAGGTGCACGACGCGAAGACCCATGAAGCCCCTTTAGCACGCAAGCACCTCACGCATGCTCGCCCAGGCCAACGAGACGGCGCAGCGAGCTGTTCAACGGATAACTGTGAATGAATGCTTCAAGTTCTCAAGCAACATTGTCGATTGACACCGTTTTTGCTTCTTGGCTGCAAGGTCAAGCGACCACGATTGGAGTACCCTCAGCTGCATTTCGTAAGGCAAGTTTGCCCATGCGCTAGCAAAGAACCTGTGTGCATTACGGCAACGCAGTGCCGTGCGTTGGCACGTACGCGGGAGCGGGTCTCGTCTTCGCTCTTGATGCCTTTGCCGCTCGTGCTAACGCTGGGGCGCCCACCGCGTCCATTGGTGTCGCTGGTGGATGTCTGAGTTTACACTATTTGAACGCGTACGTGGGACCGTCACAGCTGCGGGCTGTCAGAACCAGCCAATGGCATGCGAGGAATCAAAATCTCAGTGGCCAATCAAAAGCGTGGATCTCGCCAGCGCAGCAGCCGCGGGAGGCCCGGATCCGCCACTTCGCAATCGGCTCCATGCGCCTCGCAGTCCTTGCAGCGGCCCTGCCGCTGGTCGCCGGCAGCACTAGCCTTTGCGCAACACAGCAATTCTCAGCACTGCCTCTGCAATCGCTCGGCAACGGTCCACTGCACTACAAGAGCCTCGCTAGCGCCGATCGTATCTGCATTCAAGTGGCGCTGGCCGACGCCCAGGCAACGTGGCTGGGCCTGGCAGTATCACCGACGACGGCAATGGTCAACGATCAAGTCAATTCCGCAGTGGTCTTCAACTTTGCAGCGGACGACGCCGCACTCTACGAGCTCGCCGGGTTCGAACCCGAGCTGCTGGTGCTCGCGCCGAATGCATCCGCGTCGATCTCTGTCTACTCACGGTCCGTTGTGGACGGATCGGCGCAAGTAACGTTCGAGCGTCCTCTGGAGGCGGTTGCAAAGACGGACGTCAGCATTGATTTGGCGACCAAGTCACTACTCAACTGGGCATACGGCCATGATGCCTGGCCGTCATACCACCACGACCGCGGATCGGCCGCTGTCTCTCTTGGCACCCACCAGCTTAATGCCAGCCCGACCGGCCTCTGTGCGTCGCCCGAATTTGACGCACTTCCCCTGCAAACGCTTGGCAAAGGGCCTGTGCGATTCAAAAGCCTCGCCGACGACCTCCGCGTGTGTGTGCATGTTGAACTTCACGACACCGCCGCGACATGGCTAGGCATTTCCTTCTCAAACTCGACGGCCATGGTCAACGATCCTGTCAACAATGCCGTAGTATTCGACGTCCGTACGCCGCGACAACCAGAGCTTTACGCGCTTTCGGGCTACGACCCCGAAGACATTGTTCGCCTCGATAGCCAGTCACCTATTGCGGTCTACGCAGCATCTGCCGTCGATGGCGTCGTCCAGTTTACGGTTGAGCGGTCGTTGGCTGCTGTCGCCCCCTCCGACGTCGCCCTCGCTGTGGGCAACTCAGTACTAAACTGGGCTTACGGCCACGACGCTTGGCCGTCCTACCACCACGATCGGGGCAGTGCTCAAGTGTCCATTGCCGCTCGCAGCGCCGCTCCCGCGTCCCTCTGTGCGTCGCGGTGGTTCCAGCACGGCCTGCCATTGCGCACTCTAGATCCCACCGGCGCCCTGCAGATTCGCCGTCTATTGCACAACGGGCAGGCGTGCGTACAGCTTGTGGTGACGGATCCAAAGGCGACATGGTTTGGCCTCTCTTTTGCCCCCAAGGCCGTCATGGTAAACGACCCAACGAACAACGCGCTCATCTTCGATCTGTCGACGACGCAGCCGCAGCTCTATGCCCTAGGCGGGTACGAGCCCGAGGACATCCAGCGACTGCGCCTCCAAGACATTCCTTCGTACGTGCTGTACTCGGCGTCTATTGGCAATGGCTCGGCGCAGTTCACATTCCAGCGCTCGCTAGTTGGCGCCACGCCCACCGACGTCGCCATCGAGCCCGACGCCGATACCGTCGTTAACTGGGCCTATGGCCGCGACGCCTGGCCGTCGTACCACCATGACCGGGGCTCGGCCCTCCTCGCTTTTCACTCCCTCCAGCTCACATCTACGACGTCCACGGCGGCCGCTGCGGCGCCGACAGGCGTCATTGTGCTTGCTTTTCTCGCATGGATTGCGCTTCTCGGAGCTGTCTCCACTCACGCACTAGGCTACGACTGGCGCCGGGTCGTCAATCGCGCCGTGATTGCCCCACCGCGATACCGTCGGGACGCCGCCGTCTTCGAGACTTGGGTTCTCCAGCCGCTGAGCGACTTAAAACTTGGTGAAGCCATCGTGCTGGGCCACTATGCACTGTGCCTGGTTGTCGTGGGCGCCGCCGTTGCTGGTGCGTTCGATGCCTCGCGCCGATGGTCGCTCGTGTCTGGCCACCTGGCATTGGTGCATCTGGCATTAATTTTGCTGCCCGTGGCGCGCGGTCTCTACTGGGAAGTGGCGGTCTTTGGCACGTCCTTCGAGCGTGTGCTCAAGTTCCACCGCGTTCTCGGTCGCCTCTTTGTTCTTTTCGCCACGTGGCATTTGGTGCTCAATGCCCAGCGCATCAGCGTCCTGTCGGCGGCTCCCTTCGGCAGCCAGGAGGTGATTCCCGTCTTTGGCTTTGCAGCATTCGTATCGTTCGCCATTCTCGGTCTCTTCGCCCTTTCGGTCGTCCGCCGGAATTACTTCGAAGTCTTTTACTACGTGCACCGCATCGCCGCCGTCGGGGGCATCGTCTTTGCAGGTCTCCATGCCCGCACGGTGTGGACGACGCTTCTCTTCCCCGCGACCGTGTACATCCTGAGCTACGTCGTGCGCCTTGGTGCGCACTTCAACCGGTTCACAGTCGCAATGGAGAGTTACGCCGACAAGACCGTATCGTTCGTGCTTCCGTCTACGTCGCAAACACAGGCGTGGGCGCGCGAGATGCCTCTTGGCGCCTACTTCTGGGTAAGTGTGCCGAGCGTCTCAGTTCTGCAGTGGCACCCGTTCTCGGCTATGGCCACCGCCACACCCGACGGGAAACCCACGATCGGGTTTGTCGCCAAGGCTGCAACCGACGGTAGCTTCGTTGACGCTGTCGTCCAAAAGCACGTGGGGCATACGACGACAGTCGTCGTTGGAGGGCCGTACGGCAACCTGTCGGTCCGTCTTGCCGACTACTCGAACGTGGTGTTGATTGCCGGCGGCATCGGCATCACGCCTCTCCTGCACATCTTCAACCAGCCACCAGCTCGCCCAAACGCGACGACGGTGCTGCATTGGATTGCCCGCGATCCTGCCGAGTTCCTTGCGCCGTCGGCCTTTCTGCGCTTCCCGTCTGGTGCAGCAGCGCGACTCCACCTGTACGCGGACGAGGTCTCGCAGGGCGGTCGAGTCATTGTTCACGACGACCTTGTGCTCGACTACTCTTTCGGCCGCCCGCGGTTGGACGAGCTGCTCAAGCCGTATGCGGGCACTCGCACAGTGGTTGTTGTGTGCGGTCCGCCGGGTCTCACGCAGTTCGTTCAAGCGCAAGCTTTTGCGTTCGGGCTCGACTTCCATAAGGAGACGTTCATCTTGTAAGCGGTAGGAGTACAATAGAAATCGCGTTGAAGTTTTAATTGCCTTTCTCGTCACCGCAGCGCGATCTCCTGGGAAGCAAAACAAGGATACCGGTGTCGATACCTGGTGCTCGAGTCACCATGGTGGCGAGGGCCTTGTAGGCAGCGGACAACGGGGCAATTGTCGGACTTTACAATCGTGCTCAATTGCACGGCCTGGCGGGTAGTGCCGCGACCCTTAATAAGTTCAACGTGGTGGAGGATTCCCCGACCAGCATTGCAGTGTGAGCATCAATCCCAATGGCAGCAACGTTCAACCATCGCTCACGACGACGCCACGAAGCTGAAACTTAGTTGCGTATCAGGGTGGAAGGGTGCACAGGCTGCGTGGCTTTGACTCCACGAGAATTCCTGGGGCCTGGCGGTGCGACTTTGGTGCACATGGAGGCATGCTCAGCTTTTATCATTCAACCACGAATTGCACATCATTTTGGTGCTTTGGGGTCAGTCGGCCGCGGCGCGCTCATCGCTGAGACGATGAATCTCAAGATTCCTTGCGCAACAGTCGAGTGAGATACGAGTCGTCGAGAATCTCGTAACTCGACGTGCGGTGGTGTCTTGTAGGGCGTTGGTATAAGTGAGGCTTTCGCCATTGCTTGAAGCGCGATGCTGCCTTGTCTTCGGCGCTGTCAGCCGTCGAGACGCCACCACGGATGCAGCCTGTGCACCACCAGTGCGCTCGTTGGGCAATTTCGGGTTTGTTGAAGCTACTCCAACGAGTGCGATCAATTCCTCGGCGTGGCTCGGATTTGCTCATTGTCAAACATGGATCTTATCGTCAAGGTGCCTCAAGCCCAAGAACTTCAGTCGCTCAAGAAGCTGCGTACCGTCACGCACCCGTATGTGTTTATCCGCCACGGTCGGCACACGAAGAAGTCGCTGGTGCACCATAAGGGTATGGCAACGCCCTGCTGGGACGTGGAGGCTCGGTTTCCGCAAGTCGACGCCAGCTTACCACTGTTCTTCGAGGTCTACGATGAGGGCAAGTGGGGCCTCGGCGACATGCTCGTTGGCACCGCGTCGTTGCCACTGCCAACGAACGCACCGTTCTTCGAAGGGTTCATTCCCATCTACCAGAAGACCGTGATGACGGGCCACATCATGGTTCGGTGCGACTGCCTCGTAAAGGACCCTCGTCACCACTTGGCGACATTTTTGCACACACCGCTTCAGGAAACCTCGCAGTACTCCACCGCGCAGCCACTCGTCGACAAGTCCGAGTCGGCAACATCGTCCCAGCGCCAGACGATGTTCACTCCGCGGTCGAGCGGGTCGCTCTCAAATGCCAGCTCAACTACTCCCCGCGTCCCACCGGCGCACTACAGCGCGCCTGCAGCCCCCATTCGAATCGCGAGTTACGACAAGCTGGCCTCTGCTGATCTTCCAACCATCGAAGCGTCCGAACTCGTTCTGACGGGGAGCATCGGCAGGGGCGCCTTCGGGACTGTTGATCGAGGCACCTATCTAGGGCAGGCAGTCGCGGTCAAATCGTTCCATGATACCGGTGGCGACACGCTCGAAGCCTTCGAGAAGGAAGTCCAGATCATGTATCGGCTCAATTCCGAGTACACGGTGCGCCTTTTGGGCATTGCTCGGATGGCATCCGGGCTGCCGTCCATTGTCATGGAGTACATGGATGGGGGCAACTTACGGCAGTTTCTCGAGTGTGCCAAGTGCCGAGCAAACCACGATTTGACATCCGTTCTATTCATCGCGCTTGCGATTGCCAATGGTCTCAAGTACCTCCACCGCCATCGCATTATGCACCGCGACTTGAAGCCTCTCAACGTGCTTCTTAACAGTGCGCAGGAGGTCAAGCTCGCCGACTTCGGTATTTCTCGCGAGGACGCCACGAGCAACATGACGGTGGGTGCCGGCACGTTTCTCTGGATGGCGCCAGAGGTGTTTGAAGACAGCGAGTATGGCGTCGAAGCCGATATTTACTCGTTCGGTGTCATCTTAACCGAGCTCAACACGCTTCAACGCCCATACGTCGGCGAGAAAGGCGGTATGCTTCGCATATTGGACCAAATTCGTCAGCACCGTTTGCGCCCAGCACTGCGGCCAGATTGTCCGATGTGGTATCGGCAACTCGCGGAAGACTGCATGGCCGCGGACCCCATCGACCGGCCGACGGCCGCCAAGGTCGCGAAAATCATTCAGCAACACACCCCAGCACCATGACATCACGATGCGCCTTCCGACAATCTGCACCACCATGACGCCGCATGACATCAAAGACCTGGACACTGCCCTTCGCGCGAGCAACGCGGGTGTTGATAAATATACATTGTATTCGCAGTTTAGTTGAACGCATCGGCGTGAAGTGTCAAAGTCGAAGCGACATAAGCGGCAGAAGGGCGTAGAGACGGATCGCTGGCCATGCAATCAGTAGCAAGTTGTTTGTACCAAGACGGGCACAGGTAGCTCATAGTCGGACGAATGGTGCCGTCGCAGACATGTGCGAGAAGGCGCAAACGCACTCCCCGAAAATCACTGAATGGCCTCTGGAGCGTCTCAATCTCCGTCAAGATCACACCAAGCGCGTAGACGTCTGCGGCAGCCGTGGACTTCGTGTGCATGAGGACCTCAGGCGCTGTCCAGTACAGAGCGATGCCGTCGCCACCGCCCGTTGGAGGCATGCCAAAGTCCGAAAGCTTAACGCAATCGTCGCCGTCCAACAAGACGTTGGGCGGGCGCAAGTCGCCGTGAACCACGTCGTGGCCGTGGAGATAGGCAGTGCTCATGGCCAGTTGGCATGCGACGGGCAGCACCCGTTGCGCCAGCCGTGAGGTGCATGCGGCTTGGTAACAGCGATCGATGAACTGGTGCAAGTTGCCACCCGAAGCAAGCTCCATCACAAGCTGCGGCTGACCCCATCGAGTTCGCCCGACTCCGAGCACACGGACAACATGCTTGCTTTGCAGTGTGCTGTAAAGGCGCAGCGCGGTGTCAAACGCTGCGGAGGCCGTGAGGTGATACGTTTTAATGGCCACATCGGTTCCGCGGTAGACGCCTTGAGCCACCGAACCAAACATCCCTGTGCCGAGCGGTATTGTGAGAACGAGATCCTCGGTATCGACCTCAAGTAGCTCACTTGCCGCCAGCGATCCGGAGCTTCCGGCTGCACGCAGGAAGTGGTGGTTGTCAGCATCGTCGAAAGAGCCGCCGTTGGTAGTCGTTGCTGTTGAAAAGCTCCGGTGCTTCCTGACAGAATCTGTGACATCAGCGTCAAAGATGGATTCTCGTCGAGAGGCCGAAAGCGAGATGGACGGCCGCACGTAGTTGGAGCAATCGAGAGTGTCCCGGCTGTCGCAGTGGACTAGAATGGTACCAGTGGGCGTGCCACCATGCCAGAGTGGCAGCCAGCGCTCAAAAGCCATCGTATCGACTGGTGCCTGCACGGCACAGGCACCGATGAACATGTCCCCGCGACCCCACGGATCTTCATCGTAAACTTCAAGGGAGATATTGGGGTGACGAACGTAGTCGACGCCCAAAAAGCGCGCTTCGACATCCCAGTGCGGCGAGTCCTTCCCTTTCTTGTGTACCCAGGATTTCTTGGTGTGGCCGCCGTAGCGTATAAAGACGTACGGGTGCACAACGGAGCGAAGCGCGTCGAGCGACTTGAGGTCCTTCGCCTGAGGTACACGCACAACGAGATCCATCGTCAACTGGCAGCTGGTCATGCCGATGACCCGTGTCCATGAAATTGCCTAGTATGAGGTGTGTTTACGCTTAGCGTGTTTATCATCCAGGACGAACGGTGCTAAACTGGGCAACTAGACCCTTAAAACAAACGATATGCGTGAGTAAACAAGTCTTGTACATCCAAGCAGCCACCCACAAGGGAACGCAAAGGTTTAGCGAACATGATGCGCGACAAGATGCGATGTGAATAGATGGTATGACGGTCGCATTGTACTTGCTTAAGGGAACATCTTCCAGTGTATCCGGAGGGTGGAATCTTGGAATCTTGCGTTGGCATGGCGCCGTGGAAGTCGCATCGCATGGAAGTCACCACTGGCAAAGCACCGACGTACTGGTGTATCCTTGTTAGTGTGCTTGAACGACTCGTCTCGCTGCCTGCATTGATCCACAAGGAGCGAAGATTCACCACCAAGGCGCTAGGGAATCTACCGCTGATTACTAACAATGCTCCACCTCCTCAGTTCGTCGTGAACGCAACCTTTGAGATGCCACGACGCTCCAGGTCCACTATTGCTGATCGCCGTGCGGATCAATCCTGAGCTTATTGGATGAGCTATTTGAGTGAATTGGCAAGCGAGATGCACAACTTGAACTTGAACGACCTGGGGCCAGCACTCTGTAAAGGGAAATCATCGGCAACAAGAGCCACTTTATGGCTCCAACAATCTTCTGTGCCTCAAAACTACTCGTCTTTCCCAAGGTATCTGTACTTCTATTCTACTACGATCATTGCGAGACTCTCCGCACGCCTAACCTACACCATATTCTCTTGCATGATCTGAACGACGTCAGATGCCGATGGGCGCTTCTTGGGGTCGTAGGCTGTGCAGTCCATGACGACCTGGCGGAACCATGTCGGACAGCTCGGGCTCAGCGACAGTCGCAGCTTTCCACACGCAACTTGCGCCATGCGCTCGGCCAAGCTGCAGCGCACGTTGCTGTACGGCTCTTCGAGCGTCTCGAGCTGCGCAAAAAGTACACCGAGCGCGAAGATATCGGCGGAGAGCGACGGATCTTGACCGCGAAGCACCTCCGGTGCCCTCCACAGTGACGCCTGAGCACCGTTGGTTGACGCTGCGTCGTCGTCGCGGTCAAGTGCAAAGTCGCTCAGCTTTACTTTGCACTTCTTGTCCAGAAGCACGTTGGTTGGGACGAGGTTGCCGTGCGCGACGTCATGCGCGTGGAGGTAAGTGACCGCTCGCGCCAGGGCCAGGGCCACATCAAGGACGTTCCGTAGGTCGTTGCTGGGCCAGGCGCGCTTGCGCTGGCGGGTAATGAATTGCGTTAAGTTGCCACCTGCCATATATTCCATGACGAGCTCTTCGCCGACCGTGCCAAGAAGCTTCACGGTGTACTCGGAAGCTAGACGAGCCATGCGCGTCACCGAGTCCTTGATGTCTCTCGGTGACATGGCAACAAACCGCTTGACGGCAACGATTTGGTCGGCGTAGATACCGCGGGAAACAATGCCATTGTTACTTGTGTTTTCGATGCCGACGATGACCACGTCAGCGGGTTCAAGCGTTGGCAACGCTGCACATGCCATGGGTGAAGAGGCCGGCAGTGCCATGTGCCCTTCAAGCGCAGCAACAACGTCGGCTGCCGTAGGACGCACCGATGGATCGTGCTGCATGCAGGCTACCGCCAGTTGTTGGTACCACTCGGGACAGTCTGCGCGCAGACTTGGGCGAAGTCCGTCCAGAATTTTGGCCTGGAGCAAAAGTGGGTTGCACTTTTCGTTGGCATACGGCGCATTGAGCGTGTCGAGTTGCGTGAGAAGGACGCCGAGGGCGTAAATGTCGGCGGGGACCGAATACTTCCCCGAAGCTATGACCTCGGGCGCCATCCACGGCGTCGTGCCGATGCCGTTTGTCATCGTTGCCAGCGCGTCTTCGCGAGAGATGCCAAAGTCACCGAGCTTGACGCGCTCGTAAGAGGCGTCAAGGAGAACGTTGGCCGGTTTGAGGTCGCGGTGGATAATGCCATGCTTGTGCAGGTAGGCAAGCCCCTTGGCGACACCAAGCGCGATGGGCACAAGCGACAGCGTCGGAGCCGTCTCTTTCGAGAGCCGCTTGAGGTGCTCGTGAAGGCTGCCACCAGCCATGAACTCCATCACGATCTGAGGCTGGTCGTGGGCGTTGTGGGAGATGCCGAGCAGCGCCACGGTGTAGTGTGACTGCAGCTTGCTCATGACGGCCACTTCTTTCTCAAACGACTCGTTCGTGCCGTCGGCACTCGTGTGATTGAGGTGGAAGGTCTTGATGGCGACGCGCCGGTCACGGTACATGCCTTTGGCCACAGTGCCGTAGGCCCCCCGCCCCAGGGTGCCCATCTCTCGCACCTCGTCTGGCTCGATGCGTGGAATGGAACCTGGTAGGCTTTCTGTGTGCCGCAGAAACTCGGGGCTCAGCGAACTCGCTCTTCGAGATCGCGTGGGAGTTGGGCAATTCGGGTGGCGGCCTTCACTGGATGATGTGCTGTCGGGAGTGTTGGACAGCCGCATTGGCGTTTTGCGGATGTCCGGTCCAGGGCGATCATGCGTATGCCTGCGCTGTCGCTTCGCAATGCAGTCCACGAGAATGCACACGTAGCCAACGACTTTGTCGGCGAGGAGAAGGGGCCGCCACTGCTGGCTTCGCTCGGGCGCCGACGGGACCTCCAGGCGGCAATAGCCGATGGCCGCATCTTTCTGACCGATCGGGTCTTCATCATACAACTCAATTTGTACATACGGGTAGCGCCGGGAGTTGACTTCGGCACAATGCATTTCAAGGTTCCACGACGGTGCGTGCTTGCCAAAGTGGTCGGTCTCGGACCGCTTCGTGTCGGTAGCATACCGAATACGCGCGTACGCATGCTTGATGCTATGAAAGTAGTGGGGGCTCTTGAGGTCCCTTGCCCCTATGACCTTGACTGTGAGCTCCATGCGCAAATCGGCAACTGGCCAGTGACCCAACCCTCTGTTCTGGATGAATTCGCCTAAATCAATACGATACAGTGGATTCATTCCAGATCACATTGCACGATCTCATCGATTTCCTTTATTGCTGCCATAATCCTCGCACGCAGTGCTCCGAGTGATGGTCGAAGGGTGCATTGGTGTTTGTTTGGTATGAACGACGCGCATCAAGTTGTTGCATACTCATATACGTATTTGAATAAGATAATTTCCATTCCACCTAAGTACAATTTTCGCACTTTGTTTCGAGGGACAAGGCAAGAAAGGAAGCCTTGCGTTATCGGTGCATGTCTTGACTGTCAACAAGCTCAAGACGCCGCTGCTTCATGTTGCCTTTTGTGGATGTGGTTGTTTGCGCCATAAAGGATAATGAACTGAGAGTCGATGCTTGCGCTTGGGAATCCAAGAAGTGCTAGCCGAACAGCAAAGTACCGGATTTCCTCTGGATACTTTCACGAAATACATCACAACCGCTCACGTTTTGTGCGCCACGAGCATTCTTCAAGAGACACTTTAGAAGGAAGCCATCGGCAGGTATAGATTACTGTACAGGAGTGTGTTGGTTTCACGACTTGGTACAAACAACCACGTCGTTCGTGACGCTGCTGCTGGCCTGGTTCGGCTTCCATACAAAACCCAATTGATTGAGTTGCTTGATCTTCTTTTTGGAGAGGCTTTCAACGTTTTTGCGCACGTTGTTGACCCAGACTCCGAGCGTAGATCCCGGTGGCCAATCTTTGGGTGCCACAAACTTTTGCGGCACGACCGTGTGGCCGTAGGTTGCTTTGAAAACCTGCAAAGCCGCGACATTGATTTCCCACTTGGTATGGAACATATCCCAGACAAAGCCCATTTCGTTGAGCTTCTCTCCAACGGAAGCGGGCACACGGATGTAGCCTGCGCGGATGTTGCTGGCAGTGTGGCCAAGCTGCATGCCCCATGTGTCCTTGGGCCACGCATCGTCCCCGTGTGGCACTACGTATGCATGCGGCACGCGCAAATCGTTGTACCGTCGCTTGTAAGCCTCGAGCGCAAGGAGGCGAATCGTCCATTTGTGCTGGCTGCTGTTCCACACGAAGCGAATATTGTCGAATGCCGCAACATACTCCGGTGGAACCTCGCCTTTGCGGTACTGTTGTCGAAGGTAGTTGACGTTGAATGACTCGCCACGGAGATGCGCTGGCCATGGCGCCTCCTGGGGAACATTGACGGTCGTCGGAAGGTACGTGAAGTCCGATAGATCAGCTTGTAAGGAGCGAGAGACCTGGGCTACTGTGAGCATGTTCTTGAGGTACATCTCCTTGGACGAGCTTCCTTGGCGCGTAGCGAGAGCCCGCGCAGTTAACGTTGGTGCCATCGGCGCCAGCCGCCACATCATACTCATAGAGGTCGAGCTCCACACGGCGATTGGCCTTGCTGTCCCCAAGCCCATTGGCTGGCTAAACTCAATACTACCTTCTGATTGGCCCAATTTTTTCAAACAGCGCGAGGCCATTGGCTTCCGCGGAATATTTGTTGCGTGCGTTTAGCAATCTCCAACTAGGTTTTAGCGCATAAAATGTAGTCAGTCGACCGCACTCGAACCTAAAACATAGTAAAAGATCGGCCACCTTGCAGTTGAGGTTTGATCGTTTTTATTAAATTGCATACAATTATTCTGTTTAACCTTCATTTTTATTCCGGCGCATACCAGCCGGTATACAACCGACCACTTCGATCGAGCCTGACGATCAGATGTGGCGAAGCGTTCCCGTCATCCGCCAGGCTACGCGCCTCAGCATGCGGAGCCTCAGCTCCACGGGTGGCACTTGGGACGTTTGGCGAAAGTCTATTGCTGCCTCGGGTGAGTCTGCTTTCCTGCGCTCGTTCGAGCTGCCCCGCGATCGGGGGTCTTTGGCTCAACTCATGCGCAACGTGGCAACCAACAAGGAGCGCCACGGCGGTAGCTGCCCGTCGTAGGCAGCAGCCTAAGCTTCTGTGTCTTAGACTTTGTACCTCGCGTCATTGTGCAGAGTGTGTGCAAAGCGTACAAGACGCTCGACTTCGATGGCAAATGCAACTTCCAGCTCACTCTTGCCCGCGACCTGTACATTGATGCTCCCGCCGTATGCGTACGATGGCTAAAGCCACACTAAGGTTCCATAGCTCAAAGCGCAGCTCGTGGCCGTTGTCGCAAACCTCGACGTCGTAGCTGCTGATGGTGCCGTTGATTGGCAGCATGAAACCCTTGAAAAATACCTGCGATCCACGCGGGTTCTCCGTGAAAATCTAACACCTTTGCACGAGGTCGACACCGACATCGAGAAATGGGTCCGTGACTTGCCATGTGTAGCTCCTTTTCCACCAAATCCTGAGCCAGCTCCCCAATGGCATGCTCTTCCTCGTGCAGCTTCGCGCCGACGTCCGCCAAACCCTCTCCAAGGGCCACACGACGCTGCCGAAAAACGACCTTGTCGCTCTTCGTGCACTCGACGGGCACCTCCAAGTACGCGACAAGGCAGCTACGGCACTGACGTCTAGGTAGACCTTTTTGGCGGCGTGGTTTGCAGTGGGCTTCCTCTCTCTGGAGCGCGTCACATACGAGCGCTCGTCGGGTGCGCTCTTGGAGAAAATCATTCGTTACGAGGCCGTGCACCCTGTGGGCACGATCATCGAACTCAAACGGCGACTTGGCAATGGTCGCCGGTGCTACGCGTTCTTCCATCCGAGGTAGCCGCGGCTTCGTCGGGACTCAACCGAGGTCCTCTGTCTTTAGTGTCCCCGACGAGCCCCTTGTCTTTGTGCATGTCGCCTTGGTGCCGGAAATGGCCAGCGGAATGGCTTATATCAAAGAGCAAACTGAAGCCCTCGAGCATGAGCACGATGCCCACGCCGCCATCTTCTACTCGATCTCGTCGACCCAACCTGGACTGCAGGTGCGACGGCAGCACGGCAACTGATGTACTGAGACGTCGCAGGGCGTCGACCTTGGCAACTACTTGATCAAAGAAGTGGCCCAGCGATTGCAAATCGAGCTGCCCAATATCTCGCTCTACTCGACTCTCAGTCCCATCCCAGGCTTTATCAAATGGCTCCAAACATCGGTAGAATGCAGCACCCTTGTCGATGGCAATGATCGATGTTGTCGTAGGAGACCAGTGCGGTGCTGCCCGATGAGAGAGCAAAATTGGCGAAGGCGGGATACGATTCGTTGACGGCAGCGTTGGCAACTCCGAATTGGATCAACGATGCCGCGACTGTGGCGCTGCTGCAACCCATTGTCATGCGTCTCGGCGCGCATTACATCTTCAACGAAAAGAAGCGAGGAAAGGCACTTTGCCCGGTCGCCAACTTCCATTTGCGGAATGGGGCCATCTTCGAACGACTTAATTGGCTTGGCGACACGTCGCCTAAGGTACCGCTCTGGCTCGACAGCGTCGCAGACGAGTGGAGTAGGGTCTGGCGCAAAGTGCTGGCTTGATGGTTAACTACAAGTACGACTTGACGCGCGTTGAGGCCAACAACGAGGATTACCTGCTCCACAACACGATTGCCGTCGGCGAGCAAGCCCGCGGTCTTCTTGACGCGTAGCCTCGTCGTCTAGATGTGGCGCCTTCGGTCAAATCGTCTGCATCCAGCAAGTCCTCACTTCGTACCCGCTTAAAATTGGTTGTGGCAGCCTAGTCCAGAAGCTGTTGAGCTCTATCGGTTATATTTCATTCGTGTTGGTCAAAACAGCATCGCTTGCAGGAACAGAGGTGTATGGCGTTTGTGGGTAAGCGATGAGGGTGAAAAGCGTCATCTAGAACCGCACCACAGCTAGGGCACACCGGTTTCTTGGGGCTGGAAGTGCCCACGCATAGTTCAGCTCAGCCTGTTCTGTGAAAAATCGAGTGCCTGCTTTTCATGCCGCTGAGCTTCCGATGCAGCGCTCCACGTCGACATCGGGATAGAATGCGTGTACATGGTGTGGTCGTTATCGGTGATGCAGCACTATTTGTTGACTATTGTTGGAACAGTTTGCACATTAAATTCTTATGAGATGACCCAAGATTACTTCGATCCCAACTCCAGCGCTTACGATGCTGAGCTGCCACAGAGCCAAGCACTTTAAACACACAAATACACTGTCGATCACTTCGGTATTAGCTGATTTAGCAGTGACCTATCTACTTAGTGGGCGTCACAAATTGCCATGTCCTGCGGGGTGGCTTCAGGCAGCAGAGCGTGCTCTCAGAGTGTCAAGTGCCACCCTCAATTGGATGCTTGTACTCCCTCGTGTACAGCGTACTCAGAGCACACTGGTTTCGGAAGTGAACGATACTGAAAAGGCGTAGTTCGCGACACTCAGACACTGCACCTGTACGAGAATCTCGAGCTGGCAGTTCCAAGCACTAGCTTTCATAAGACGCTTATGAAACTTGGTTGACGGTAACGCAATCAACACGACAACGTCCAGTCAGTCATGAGCCATTCATGGCTTTGCATTCGATCAACAGGAGAATGAATGAGTGATCAAGTGTCAAATAAGCCATGCAGATGGCACTAGCTACGCTCTTTGACTGTTGGATGAGGCTTTGGCTTGCGTTAACAACGACAGTGCAGCTTGGTGACCGTTGGTTGCGGCGATAGTCAGCGGTGTCGATCCGTCCTAATCAAGAATGGTGGACACAAGCCTCGTCAAAGTAAGCCAACCTCAGCCGCAGCGTCGACGTCGGCCCCGGCATCCAAGAGAATCGACAAGACATCATCGTTGCCAAGTTCGGCGGCGACGTACAGGGCAGTCTCTCCCTTCTACCCGCCCACATAAAACCTGTGACTCGTTATGATGGTCATGTACACTACACCGACGATCGATGTCGGCTCCGGTAGCGCTTAGCACTGCCACAATATCAGCGCGTCCATCTCTTGCCGCCGCATACAGGGGTGTTACTCCCAGCTAAACCACATTTTCCATGAGTGCCACCGTCAACTTTGTTACCATGCAGGCCCTGTTGATGTCTGCGCCAGCGTCGATAAGCCGTGTAACGTTGCTAACGGAGCCGAATTGGACCGCAACGTGGAGTAGTGTCACGCCATCCTATGTAACATCAATAAACGTTGTGCCGCGGCCTATTTACGAGTGAAGCGGAGGAATCTTGATCAACTTCCTCGTCCAACTTGGCAAAAAGCATGGCAGTTGTCCCAGCCTAAACCAACCGTCGCGACAGGTGTCAATAGCCAGCACCTACGGGCGTAGTAAAGTTCACACCAGCATGGGCATCGATGAGCTGAGCCACGACGTGGTCGTGGCCCGCCATAAGAGCCATGAGCAAGGGGGTGAAAATTCCCTGGTGACATCGTAAGTAGAGAACTAACAAACGCTCAGGTACCTCTGCAATCGTGTCGGCGTTGGCGCCAGCAGCAAGGAGGAGCGAGACGACGTCGGCATGGCCGCGTCCCGCAGCGATGAGGAGAGGGCATTGCCCTTTCTACGCCTTGTTGTGTACTCGACGACGTATATTCTGATCAGTACCATCGAATGCGTCTATACATGCATTAGATGCAAGATATTGGAGGGACCAGGTTTACATCGACAGAGCTGTTAACGTCAGCCCCAGAGTCAAGAAGCTGCTTGACGACAGCAGTGTGACCCTCTTGGGCGGCAATAAAGAGCGCTAGCGATGTCACCTACGAACACGTCAGCTCTCGATATCCCGGGCGGACAGACGTCAGCCTGGACATCCAAGAGAGCTGCAACGGCTTCAGCGTGACCATGCTGGGCGGCGACGACGACAGCTGAGATGCCATCCTGTTAAGGCCTCAGCACCGGCGAGAATGTAGCAACGCTTACCGGGTTGGTGTAATTAACGTTGGCGCCAGCCTCAATGAGCAACTTGACAAACGACGCCCGTCCCTCGATTGCTGCAGCAAATAGAGCAGTCGTCCCATCCTATTGTTGCCATGAAGTAGTCGCCGAGTTAGTCCAACCAACCGTAGTCACGCGATTGACGTCGGAGTTGGCACACAAGAGGTGGCGACCGCTGCCAATACAACCTGCGAAAGCCGCGTGAAATAATGCGTCTTGGCCGCCCTACGAGCATACTGTCATGGCCCGTCTGAATGTCTTGCGCTGCATACAATGTTTGTGGCGCACGGATTCGCGCGGGCAGCAAGCAGCAATGTAACGACGTCATCACGACCATTGGCAGCCGCCAGCATCAGCGGGGTCATTCCGTCCTATGTAGCGAAGATTAACCGCGGCTCACTGTACGCTCACAAACGAAGGTCGGGTAGTCCACGAGGGCTTTAGCGTCCAGAAGCAACGAGACAATTTTGGCGTGACCCTTGGAGGCCGCCAAGGCCAAAGGTGTTAATCCGTTCTAAGTTGTTGTAGCGATAGTATCGAGAGCTTCGATTAGCAATGTACGCTGTTAGCGCTGTTGACGTTGACCGAGGCGTCGAGAAGTAGCGATACAATCTGCATGTGACCAGCTGCTGCCGCTAGGGCGAGGGGTGTCGACCCGTCCTAGGGTCTCTCAGGACAAACACACACAGAAGAATCAACGGACACTGCGGGCATGGTTGGCGTCAGCCTTTGCGTCTAGAAGCAGCGCCACTATCGCCAAATGCCCTCTGTCGCTCGCCACGGCCAACGCAGTGGCGCCGTTCTAGTCGACATGAAGACAAGCCGAGAGCAGGCACATACATTCCACGACCGGTTGAGCTCAGCTCCGGCAGCGATGAGAAGTGCAGCGACCTGTGTGTTACCATTCTGCGCAGCCATATACAGTGGGGTGGCGCCACTCTACTCCGTTCGTTCAGAGGCAACGGAAGGGTACGGGCTACACGAAGCGACATATTGACTATGGCCTTGGCCTCAAGTAGCGCCGCCACCACTTGCGTGTGACCATTTTGAGCAGCCATTAGCAGAGCCGTTCCGCCATCCTACATCAAGCGTTGACAGGCGCGAGGAACCCGAAGGAGGGACCTCATTCATGAACCCATTCGGGTCCTGGCCTTGGCGTAGCAGCTCCTTGACTTCGTCGATGTTGCCCGAGATAGATGCATTAAAGAGTGGCTACTGAGGACATGGGCTTCATCAACAGATCATGGGCAACTCACAATGCTGCTCGTTTGACCCATCGCAAGGATAAACCCCTAATGACAGCCTGTCGACAATCGGGATGGCTTGAACATTATTTCGGTTGCTTTAGAATACTGTTTAATATTGAGGCAAAATTTAGTGTTTCGAAGCCAAATAATGTTTTTGGCTCCGTCGATGTCAAGTGGAACGACTCCATCGCGCCGTGTTCCCACGTTCCATGTCTGCTTTCGGCCAGGAATAGTGCGATTGTGGAAATACACCGGAGTGCATTCGTTGATTCGATCTTCGCAGTAGCTCTCTGCAGCGAGAGGATCCACTCAAGTTTGGCACCGTGCTGCCACGTCACGAAAGGATATCTCAGGTTGGAGGGGCTTGCAAATCGCCTGAAGCACTGAGTTCATAACATGTCCAAATCGGCGACGAGATACTCAGTGCGGACATGGAGCTTGTCGGTCCCACCACTCTTACAATAGCTCATGTACAGGCCGTCAAACATTGCTGGTATCAACTGACGGCGAATCATGGGCCAAAACAGCACACCAAAGCAGGAAACCTCAACTCGAAAGGCTGCTGCATTGGCATGGTACAGTGTATGTCAAGTTCAAGTTGAATTTGAATTAGGTGCGCGGTTTATGGCTTCAAGCGATGGCCAAGCGTGACGAGTAAAGCATTTCCAGTACATGCAGCTTGGTAAGCAAACATCCAGGCCTGGAATCTACAAGAGCCCTGGTTGACGTGGTGTCTCGTGGGCAGCTGCATTTTAGAGACATAACACCGCATCATGCGGCTCTGCCGAGCTGCTGACTCTGCAGTCGTCTCTGGCGCATTCGGCTTTGGTCGCTTGCGCATCAACCCTTCAACAAGGACGTGCACGGCAGCAATGTTGAAGTTTGTCTTCGGTTGCGTGACACGAATGCACGAAAACATCCTACCTGCATCCTGCAACGCTTTTCCGCACGGCAAAACCTTGAAATCTATCCAGCCGCCATTGCAGCTCATTGGCAACCTAGAGCGCCTGTGCATCACCTCTTCACTAGTTGGCCTTCTTGGTCCAGTGACACACAAAATGGCTGACTCGTTGAGCTTCAGAGTGGGACTATGTCCCTTATTTGGTTTGTGAAGTGTCACAGACTCCACCCCGCAACTTCAACCGATGTCGCGCCATACTCACTTTTTCTTTCCCCCCCTGCCCACCAAACAAGCATGCAATCGATTAACTGGACCGAGCTGGAGAACGCCGCCCGTAAGGCGTCCACTGCTGCCTATGCCCCCTACAGCAACTTTCAAGTTGGTGCCGCGCTCCTAACGTCCGACGGCCAGATCTTCGCGGGCTGCAATGTTGAAAACGCGTCGTACCCCCTTGGCAACTGCGCTGAGCGCACGGCCGTTTATGCTGCCCGCGTCCAGGGCGGCATGACGCATATCGAAGCCATCTGCATCTACACACCAACGGAGAAAGCAACGTCGCCCTGCGGCGCTTGCCGCCAAGTGCTGAACGAGTTTGGCCCGACAATGGTTGTGCGCATGATCTGCGACAGCGACGAAGTGCTTGAGACGACGATCGACCACCTTCTGCCGTTCGGCTTTGGGCCTAAAAACCTCCAAGAGGCCAAGGAAACCCGCGATGCACGCGCCGCAGTTAGTCCTTAAAACATCCAAAACACTATCTATCTACCACTACAGCGTTATCGTGGCAGTCACGAGCAACTCACTGGCGCTATGAGGCCGCGACGAATACTGAGGTAGCGGGCACCAGCCGGATACGTCGTTGTATAGCATCTGTCATCATAAATGTACACAATGTAGTCCGAGTGTCTGTTTAACAATCGAAAGTTGGGGACAAAATGATAAAATGCACTTTGCATCGCTTTACATGTTTATGTATCTCAAAAGTGCGAGCTTATTACTTCTTGCCCGAAAATGCCGTCGAACTGTACTGGGCGTTGCTCGCTTGGCTCTTGATATAGCACCAGTCGCCGTTCACAGTCCAAGCAGCACACTTCGTATTCGCAGCGCATGTAGCGGCACACATCGCGGCGCGATCGCTCTGGCTGCCGGACACGTTGTATCTGCCAATGTCGTTGCCCCAGAAGTCATGGTTGTTGAGGATAGCCGCATTGTATCCGCTTCTGAGCCCGGACGTGACACCACTTTTGCCACTTGTCAAGGTGCCCACAGACGACTTGAGGTAGCATGTGTTGTACGCCACAGTGTACGCAGCGCAATTAGCGGTGTCTGTGCATTTACGGCAACACAGCCCGACCTGCTGATCCAATGAACCTGACACAGGAGAGTTTCCGATATCACTGCCATAGAAGTCCGTTGACGCAAACGTCTTGCACGTAGCGGCTCCCGTAGGTTGCGAGGAAGTCTGGCCGGACCCGTTGGGGCAGTAAATGACATCGAACACTTCGTCCGCGGGGCAATCGTGGGTTTTGATGTCGTCGGGGAAGAGGTAGGCGTCTGGTGCATTGTCCGCCGTGTCGACGAGCGTACGGCAGCTGGCACCGTTATTATACTTCGTGGGCGTCACTGTCACCGGAACGTTGTAGCCCGTCTTGCCTGTGAAAGCTTTGCAATCTTGATAGCTCTTGCAATTGCGCGGCTAAAAGCCATATTCAGCCATAAAGTCTAAGTTATTGGCTGTACCCCCGGCGGAATGTTGCTCATGTCGTACCACATTCTTGCCTGGTACGAGTACTCGAGCACTACAGCAAGTTGTGAGGTACCAGTAATCGGTCTTTTACAAGTACAATTGGCCTCGTCGGAGTTGCCGTGTTTGAAAATACCGATGTCACCTCTCTGGATCGACTTGCCGCAGTTGTTGCCGCGGGTTTGTCCCGGTGCCAAGTCGCAAACGAAAAGGTTGTTCGCGCCTCGGAGATTGATGGTGTAGCTGCACTTGTTGGTGAAGCGAAACTCGACGGCCGCGACCGATGACATCAACAATGTCGCCAAGGCAATTGAAGTGCGCATGCTTGGTTCTTGGAGAATTTGATAATGGCCCAAATCTCCCCCACGAACGCCAGACCAGCGTCACACCATCGATTGAGCGCCACAATAGACTTGTATACAAACCGCAAATATTCCTCCCCTTTTATTTGACGGAATAGTGGACGCATACTGTGCTCATGCGGCTCACTGTTGGCGACGCCGTAAGTAGCAAGTGCAAGATCTTGCCATCAGCATTGGTCACATTCGCCAGAGACGTGTGATATTACAGGCTTTCGCGGATATGGTTTGGCCCCTGCTCCTTTAGCTTTAACCATTTCTGGTTGCTTGGAGCGCGAATGTTTGACTTTTCCAACGTCACGAGGACAATCGAATCACTTTTGGCTCTGGTACGATTGTTAATACGGTAGTAAAACTGCATAAATTAAACGCGTGAGTAAACATATGGTAACTATTTGCCCCACGTCCATAGTCGTGTAAGAAAACACCACGAGTGTTTCCAAGATAGCTTTGCCTCCTGGTGCGGACTTCAGTCGTGCTGCTGAGCGCAAGCATATCAACGGCAGAGCCTGTGAATGGTCGAAGTTATCCGAGTCTCACGTCACATTGTTAATTCACGTGAGTGAAATTCATATCTTCAATCACCGCCTTCCCAGTATTGCGTTGCGTTAAGAGGATCGTGGGAGTTTCAAGGTATTACGCCGTCGAGCTTGCATTTTCGGACCGAATTACAGTGCAGTTGTTGCTGCCATCACCAGGGTACTGGGTGCAGCACGTGCCGTTTGAGTACAGTAAATCGTTCACACGTGACTTGTACAATCCTTGTCACGTCACTCCCCTCGGTAAATGGTTTGCTTGGAGCTTGTCCTTGCTAAATTCTCATGCGTGCAACCTCAGAGCTCCGAATTTTAGTTATTATCGCGCGACCGTTTGGCGTTGCCAAAGGTCGTCGCAATGCTACAAATATTGTTCTGTAATTCACGAATAATTTATGAATATTTAATTTAAACCGGGGGCGGTGAGGAGAGGTATTCTGAAAAAATGTCGTCGTCCGTTTCGCCAACGCTTGAGCAAAAAGTAGCTTCGACGTTTGCCTGTGCTGGTTGTTTATTGCGACCAAAGATTGCAAAGACACCGATAATCGCCAAGGCCACGCCCAAGCAAGCTACGCCCCAAGTTGTGCTCACGCTCATCGTGTCCCACGAGAAGCCGTCGCTCGAGCTCGTGGATGAGCTGTTGGTGCAGGAGGCTTGGTCAAGACAGTCGTACACCCACCAGGGGTTCGAGTCCCCGCGCAGAGAGCCTGTTGCGGTAGTGCATACGTCGAAACTTGGGAACGAGAGACACCGGTGGTTGGGGTATCCAGATGAAACGCACGAAGTCGAGCCGTTGACTTGCTCGTTAAAAGCATACCAGCCACTGGAGAGAAAGGTACATGTCCAAGTCACACTGATAGGCGACGCAAGCGCTGCCTGGGCCAGACTACACCACGAACCGTTCTTGTCATACCCCGTACTACCCCAGTACATCATTCGAGCACTACCGCACTGAGCAGGGTACAATGGCAAATTGGTGGTTGGCGCTGTAAGAAGGTCGCCAACGTTTGTCGCGGTGATGCAGTTGATGCCGTCGGTCGAATAGCACTCGGGATCAGTGGTGCCGTTTCGAACCATCACGTAGCCTTCATCGGAGCCGACGTAGCTCCAGGGCGACTCGACGGCACCCGAGGAGTTGCTGGAGTGATTCACTGGTCGCACCT
This sequence comes from Achlya hypogyna, assembly GCA_002081595.1. NCBI lineage: Eukaryota > Oomycota > Saprolegniomycetes > Saprolegniales > Achlyaceae > Achlya > Achlya hypogyna. The sequence goes on along the minus strand of JNBR01001915.1, from coordinate 2,215 downwards.
CGAATGAGGCCACTTTGTAGCCCCAGTTGCCGAGAAGCACTGTCGAATGACGCCAAACGGCCATGTTTCCATGTGCGTCGTACGTCACAAACTCGTTCCCCGAGTCAACGGCAACCGAGCTAATGGGCCGGTGCCACTGGGCGAGAGATACTGTGGCATTGTCAGACGGGGTCACCACGAGCGACTCGCCGAGGTAGTGCGGTAGTTCGTAGAGTATAACTGAAGCCGTCGCCGCAGATTGCGATGCAAGCCAGCCGAAAGCAAATAGGCATGTCTTGAACATGGTGAATTGAAAAATGATATCCTTTGATTGTGACGACATGCCGATTGCGTTAAACTTGTTCTGGGTTAAACTAGGTTCAAGTGATGTGAATTGCGCCACGTCCACTATCCATGACGTAGACTGCATAACCGATCGACATCTGGAAGCTGATTGCGAAGCTGCTTGACAACATCGACAAATTATATGACACGTACCAAAACATTTACTACTAGTTGCTTTTCGAGGAATTTTTGAGATACTTCAATAGCAACGACGTCCCAGCATCTTTGCGGAGCGGGTTGGAGTCGAAGACTGCACGTATATTTCTAAATATTCCTTAACCCTAGCCAATTCAGCTTTTAATATTTATTGTCTACCAAAGCTTGTATACTTGTTGTTCGAACCAAGTCCTCGAGCTGCGAAGTGTGATCTTGGTGAGTCGACGAAGATATATTCCACGTCCTCCCTACCATCGAGTAACCGTGTTCCATCATTTGGCGTCGGTCTTTTCGGCATAAATTCGGCAAGGACAAGATCACGTGGTCAGAGTGTTGGCAGCTCCATCGTTCTTCATGGACGGACCGTGGGTCACCGCGCGCTTCGTTGTCCAGGCATAACAATGTTGACACAGCGATATGCATTCATCAACCTGCGCAGTGTTTAAAACCCAATTTAAGCACCCTACGCTAAACTGTTTAACGTCAATGACATGCCAGACAACCAGGAATATCTCGTTATGACCGCCTCTGATTGGCCACCAGTTACAGCGTCACCCGCCGTGAATTGCCACGTTTTCGTAATCGCGCTTATGGAGCACCTGTCTAGTCGCAGGAAAGTGTGGTCCCTGATGACAGATTTTTGGTGTGTGCATGTCAAGGTTTGCGAATTGGAGATAGTACACGTGCGCGTCACCAAAATGCAACTTTTGCAGCGCATGGCTCTGCGGCTGAGATATTCGACTTCAGCTTCTTTAATGCAAGATGACACTTCAATGGCTTTTGGTAAACAAGTTCATTCGTTGAAAAGGATGGTCAATTCAAAACCGATCATCTGGAAAAATGAGACTTCTGGCTGGTGGTTTTTGCCGGCACGCCCACACAGATGAGATGGAATCGGTGCATGTGCTGAACGCGAACCTGACTGCGTATTACTGGGTACTTTTCAAAAGCGCCGCGTCAATTAATGGAAAAAACACCAGGTGTTGAGAAATTGAACAACCAGTCAGGGGGCAAAATGCCTTCTCGACTCGATATTCTCCATCTCATTTGATATAACCAGACGTACTACACCAATTCCACTTTAATTTGTCCATTTGTCCGATATATTTGGCCAAACACCAACTATATTTTGCCTGGTGTCCACTTAATTTGGCCTAGCTTCCAGTATATTTTGCCAAACGTCAAGCATATTATGCCAAGTGTCAACTATATAGTGCCGAACGCCAAATACATTTGGCCTAGCGTCACTTATATTTAGTCCTGCATTGAAAAAATTAAAAAAATACGCGAATTGTTAGGGAAACCGCATGATACGCCAATACACAGGCCGTCAACGACCACTGCGAAGGCTGTGAACAACCGCGAGCAAGATTGCTGGACGATTAAGCGCCGACCTCCATGTCTTCGAGGTGCATCGCTCGTTCGTACGTCCGTTTTGGGTGTGCGCCCTCCCGGTGCAGGCGGCGAGGATCAAGGCCTAATCTGTTCCATTCATGCCCATATCGATAATATCGTCGAGGCTACAGAAGTGCTCTTTGGCCGAGCGCAGTATCTCGCGCAGCCACAAGTTTGTGTTCTAGGCGCGAGATGTGCCACGCACACGAGTGGTGTATGCAAAACCCTGCACCAAACTTTCCGCCGATGATATGCAGGTATTCGCCCTGTTGTGGTGCGGCACGTGTCAGCGGAGCACGTTGCCCTCGGATGGCACGTGCCTTGCGCCGCGCTGTGAACA
>JNBR01000007.1:112252-135787 GCA_002081595.1 Achlya hypogyna | reverse complement strand
TGCCTGGTCGTAGTGACGTGCAACCGGCAAACTTGGAAGACGGGTGGGATTCAAACCCTTTCATGCTCACGGGTCAAAACGGGTACCTCTACGGCCGCGGCACGACCGACGACAAGGGTCCCATCGTCGCAACGCTCTTCGCGATTCGCGAGCTTCTCGCGCGGCAGCGGTCGGCCGAGAACAACGCCGAGGCCGCCGGCGTCGATATGCCCAACTTTGTGTTTTTGTATCAAGGCGAGGGCGAGAACCAGTCGCAGGGCATCAGGGAGACCGTCGAGGACAATATCGGCTTCTTCGGGCCCATCGATCTCATTTTCATCTCGAACAACTACTGGTTGGGCGACACGACGCCGTGCCTGACGTACGGCATGCGCGGCTGCCTCGAGATTCAAATCAAGGTGGAGGGCCCAGGCGTCGATCTGCATGCAGGCGTCGACGGTGGCGCTATCCGAGAGCCCATTCTCGACGTTGTGGCGCTTGTCAACCGCATTGTAGACCCCGCTACGGGCAAGTACACGGAGCCGGCGTTTTACGACGACGTGCGCCCGGTGGCGGCCGAGGAAATCGCACTCTTCGAGTCGCTCGAGTTCGACGTCGAGGCCTACAAAGCGACGCTCGGTGTCTCGACGCTGCTGCCAGCATTTGGCGGCGACAAAGCGGCCGCGACGTCAGTGGTGGACGTGCTCATGAACCGGTGGCGGTTCCCCGCCGTGTCGGTGACGTCCATCAAGGGCTCGATTGCTAATTCGTCCATCATCGCCAAGGCGGCGCAGACCGAGCTCACGCTGCGCACAGTGCCAGACCAGTCGCCCGCCGAGATCGAGCGCCTCGTGCTTGCCCACATCCGCCGCGAGTTCGACGCACTCCAGACAACCAACCGCCTCTCGATCGTGGTCAAGTCCAACGTGCCGTGGTGGCTCGGCGACATCCACAGCGTACGTTACAGCGGCGCTGGCGGCGCTCACGGCGAATGTAGCGGTACTTCCAAGCCGCGGAGCAGGCGCTCGAGAAGCATTGGAAGAAAAGGCCGATGCTCGTGCGCGAGGGCGGCATGTCTCAGGTTGGGGAGGAATCGCAGCGGTGCTGACGTGCCGTAGATCACGACCTTTCTCAAGACGACGCTCAAGGCGCCGTGCATGCACTTCCCCATGGGCCAAGCGTCCGACCGCGCGCACCTGCAGAACGAACGCATTCGCCTGCGCAACCTGCGCACAGGAAAAGACGTGCTCGTAGACTTCTTCGCTGCCATCGCCCAGGACACGCCAACGGAGAAGCCGCGCAGCGATTGATTCCCTCTGTGGAACCGCTAACATAGACACTGTGCCCCTTTGAGTCTCTTGGATCCAACGCAGGAGTAGTTGGCATGCAGGCGTTTTAGAAGCGCGAAATCTAGAACAGGGCCCGATGGCACTTGGTAACTCATTGACCATGGAGCGGCGTGACGGCCTACTGCTGGCGGCACACACGTTTGTTGGGGTGCTCTTTTGGTCGTTCGCTGAGGCTCTGCCGCGGGAAACGTACTGGTTTGCCCTCGAGGCCATGGACATTCCAAGCGAGGTCGTCTACCTGGCGGTGCTTCTAGTACCATCGGGGCTTCTTCTCTCGTTCCAGGTGCGCCGCCTCGCAGCCCAGTACTGCGGCGTCGGACTGCTCGTCGCCGATCTGTGCATGCTGCACCGCTTCGTGTCGTCATCCGCCGAGGCACACCTCCTGGTTGCTTCCCTTGGCTGCCTTTGCTTGACGTAGCGTGTAGGCCGGGTGTGCGGGCATGGCGGCGCTGCTGCTTGTCCTTTGCGCGCTCTGGTCCTTTACCCACCACGTGCGCCCGCTATCGGCCGACCAGTCCGTAACGCTGCCACGTCTCTCAGTCGCGGGGCTCGTCTTGGGCAACCTTATCGTGCTGTGGCTGCGCTGGGCCGGTCGCTCGCTCAACCCCATCGTTCCCGAGGACCCGGTGCCGCGCGTGGTCTGCGGCATCTTCCATGTTCCCATTCTCGCCGCCAGCTTTGTTCTCGTCTACTACCACCGCGCCTTTATGTTGGCCTCGGGCCCAGTGGCTGCATGCCAATGGGGCTGTGGCAGGCGGGGCGTCGCACTCGTGGGCCTCCCATGTCTTATATTCTTCACGCAGTGGCTGTACACGGCGCCGACGGGGGTTCCGCGATGGATTGGTGTCGCACCGACCTGGGGGTACCGCTCGTAGTGCAAGAGGCTCTCAGAAGAGCTCGTTAGATGGCTGGTGCTTGCAGCGTTTACCGTTGGATGTCTCGGCGCCCATGTAAGCTCCCGCCGGTGTCCGGTTGCCCACACAGCGTAGACCGGCGGTGCTTACTTCGCCACGGGGCTGTTCGCTCTTGGTGGCGTTTGCTTCCACGTGTCTGCGTCCTCGGGTGTCGCTCTCTTTGGCGCAGCCTTGCTTGGTCTTGCGCTACCGTCTATATGGCTATTACTCGTGCCCGGTTCCTTCGCTGCGCTCACTGCAACAACAGCCGACGTCGACGTCGTCACTAAGCCCACAGCACTGGGCCCGGCCATGGACCTCTCGAGCGAGCCCGAGGTCCCGGGAGTTACACCCGAGCCAAGCCGCGCCAAGACGTGCAGCGTTGCTTCGTGGGTCGGAGCCAGCGCCTTTTTCCTCGCGCTTGGGTACATCCTGCTCGTTGCGCTGGCAATTACGCTCACCACGTACGACTACCTGCCAGCCGAGCTTGCTGGCTTGCGTGGCCAGCGCTTTGTCATCTTTTACGCCGTGGTCGCCGGTGTCACCGTCGCTACGCTGCTTCTATTCGACGGCCCGGCCTCGTGGTCGATGGCCATGTCTTCGATGGATGCCGTGCGTGTTCGCGTCACGCTCGCCATCGTCGTCATCGTCGTCATTCCAGCGGCTGTGGTGCATCTGATGACTAGCGCGTTGCCGGTGCAATGCGACACGATTCGAGGCGTGGAACTAAACACTCTCGGCAGGGCTCACGAGTGCCGTCCAACACGTTGGGCAATACGACCTCCGATTTGCGCCTTTTGAGCTTCAACGTGTACCAGGTGCGCTGCGGTATGCGCTGCTAGAAATGCTACAGCGGTTAGGGGTTCAACCGGGCGGGTGGTAACAACTTTGGGCACGTTTTGGCCATGATCAAGGACTACGACCCGCACATCGTTGCATTCCAGGAGTCGGATACGATGCAGATGGGCTCTGGTGGCATCGATCTGACCGAGTTCGTGGCATCCCAGCGGGGAATGTACAGCTTTGCGGACCCCAAGACCCAAGATGACTCTTTCGGCTGTGCCCTTCTTTCGTCGTATCCGATCGAGGCAGCGACAGGCATCGTGCTTCCGTCCCACGGCGAAAACGCTTGCTTACAGGTACGGTCTGTGATGCTCCTTTGTCATATTGTGGCGTAGCATGTTGTTTTGGACGTGCATGGGGTGGCATTGACAGTCATCAACATTCATTTGGGAAACGACGGCACTGCAGACCGCGACGCGCAGCTTCTCGTTGTCGAACATTATGTGCAAAGCTCTACGGGCCCCGTCGTCCTCACTGGCGACTTCAACACACCCAAGTGGTCGCACGCCTACAACAGCGTCATGGCCCGAGTGCATATGACTGACGCCGGTACAGAAGGCAACTGCGTACGCCCAAGCGTAAACCCGGCAAGTGGACGCCCCATCGAGTACATTTTGTACCGGAACCTCTCGTGCATCGAGTTTGAGTACCCCCAGACGTACAGCCAGTTGAAGACCGCCGATAGCTTCCCTCGCATTGCTTTTGTCAACCTCACGACAGCGTAGTCGCGGCCAGATTGGCATGTATGTAGGTTTGGTACATCAAGTTTCATCTTTACGCCTTAACAGCAATCAAACTCAAGTGAGCCTCGGCATCAATTGTTGTTTAGATGACGCCACCGCAACTCTGACAGCAGACGTCGGAGGTGCCTCGCGAGAACTGTGAAGCGACTTGGGTACTCCAACCGCGAGTCGAGAGCCACATTACCTCCGGTCACTGCAAGGTGGGGTCAGTGGTACCTATTCCAGCGTCAGGACAGGTGGCGCCTCGAGGCGGCAGTACAGGTAAAAGTTGACCGGGGTGTACCGCCTTGAGACGACCACTGTCATCGGCCAATGCTTTAACCCGCAGGTAGAGTCGGCACGGAGCTCTCCTTGGGATGGATCCGTCCATGCCACTACAGCTGTAGTCGGTTTTCGTCCTAACGTTCGGAGAACCACAAGATGGAGATCTACCTAACGAGGCAAGCCTCGGCGGACCCCACTACCAAACCACTGCAGCGCTTTCTAATCAGCACTTGGGAAGGCATCGCCGAGACCACCCAACCTGGAAAGCGAGGTCTGAAATCATCGACAAGGTTCCGACTATGGTGACAGTGTTCGCTCTTCACCGGATCTGATCCAGGAACTCGGCGTTGTCGGCTGGCACATCCTCGAGCACACTTCGAAGGGTTGGGTATAATGAGCTCGATGCGGGCGGTCCCGAGCTCGATGGGATTGACAACAATAGCGTGGTCGTCGCAGCATCGTCATTTCTGGTGCAGCCATGCACTTAGGAGGTGCAGTGGCCCCAGGCCTGCTCTGTAGTCAATGGTGTTTTCGATGCGGGCGGAGTCGCAGGCATGCGAGAAGCCTTGGTCGGCGGTGATGAGGCGGCTACAGGCGCCGTTGTCCCATGTGCAGTGGGGAGGCTGCGCGTTGTGAGACGACGGCCTGACTGTCGATGGCATCTTTGCTGTGGGCGGAGTCTCGGGCTTGCGATAAGCCTTAGTCGGTGGCGACGAGGTCGTGGCCTTCTTCGTAGTCGCCGCTGCAGGTACTCGCTGCTATGTGGGGTTCGGGGTTGGCGAAGTGGCCGCTTGGCGAACAGCGCTTCGCGATGCCGAGGCAGCCGTCGGTCTCTTGTAGTTCGATAGCTTCGCTCCTGGGCTAGTGGTGCCAAACAATCGCTTTTCAAAGTGAGTTCGTTGATCCCTGCAACGTCGTTTGGATTAGACAACCATGACTATACGCAGAGAGCTTCTACAGCAGTGGACAAATGTATTGAAGTAGCGGCCAACACTGGCAGGAGGGCACGTCATTACAGGAGCGCATGTCATATATAGGAGAACATGTTATTTGCCTCGTCGTTTGGCTTCTACAGCAAGTGTCGGCCACTCCAGCATCCACAGCGATGCGAAGCCATGCAAGCGACCGCTGCTAGCTCATAGGTATTAGTGTTCAACGGTCCATGTCAAGCAACGCTCCTGGAGCACCCACCCGGACGCCGATCCATCGTCGGTCGCGAGCCAAATGAATTTAATTTGAGCACAACACATACCGCTTGAAGCGACACCCCGCCGCCCATATCAGTCGTGCTCACTGTAGACGCCTCGACGCAGATGCCAGACATACCGATGCGTCCGCAGTAGCGGAGTCTCTGCCCGCGGACATGTAACGAATGCCATCGTGATGTGTAGTTTGCGTCGCAATGAAGTTGAGAACTGGATTACATTGTCTGGAGCCAGCGGGCGTTTTGGCTGAAAGCCGTTGTCCTGTATCAAAGTGCCACAGTTTTGTCCTCCATTTATAGGAGCACCCCGTGTTGATGTATTCCCCCATGACATCTCAGAGCTGTTAATGATTAGCGTGGTGGTTTTCTTGGTTAGCCCCAGCGGTTCTGGCGCAGCACAGACAGCGAAAAGCGCCGCGAACGAAGAGATCGGTCCCGAGTAAGTGACGCGAGGGGCCTGGAGAGCCGGGTGTGGTCTCCCTCTGAAATGCTCGCGAGCTTGTCACTGCCGCGGGAGGTTGCTCGGGCGCCGCATCCGGCCTGCTATGCAACCGCACAATGCTCCTCATGTCCCTTCACGTGGCGTCCTTCATTGTGTGGCCACATAAACTAAATTGTCGTGCGAAGTAATTGTATTTGATAGCTCACAACGAGACGACTTCAAGCACACCGCATGCGCGCCTTCGCCTGGTGAGGTGGAGTGCAACTGCCACAACGTTCGCAGACGCAAAAGGCACCGCGGCGCTGTCTGCCTGCCCTAGTCTTAGAGCCACCCCCGTGGTCATCGCGGGTCGTGCTCACGAGTGCAAACTGGGAAAGGCGGCCGAAACGTCTGATTGGCGGTTCCGATTTTGGCCAATCGCCAACGACCAAAGATCCGCTCGATGCGGTCCTTGGACGAGACGGTCCGCGCCAAGGCGGCGACGGACGGCGCCGTCTTGGACCTGAGCAACGCGTACTTGGGTGACGAAGGGTGCGCGGCCGTGTGCCGACTCTTGCGGCAGTACCCGCACAAGCGCGTACTTGACCTCCGCGGCAACCGAATAGCAGCCGACGGCGTCGTGCACCTTGCAGCCTTTCTCAAGCACGATACGCTTATCACACATGTGAATCTCGAGTGGAACTGCGCGGGTGTGCTGGAGCACGGCATGGAGGCGCTTGGCACGGCCCTCGCGATGAATGCGAGCCTCACGCACCTCGACTTGCGCAACAACAGCGTCGGCCCGGACGGAGCTGCCTTCTTGGCCGCGGGGCTCAAGCGCAATCGAACACTGCAAGAGATCGATCTACGCTGGAACGACGTGGGGTCCATCGGTGGCCACGCGCTTTCAGACATGCTTCAGGAAAACCCCACACTGCTACGGCTGCATCTCATGGGCAACAACGTGTCGATGGCGACAGTGGAGCTCATCGAGGCGTGTTTGCGACGCAACATGCATGCAGCAACCGCCTCCGTGCCTTGCGCCGACAAGGAAGACGCTCTACGGTGCCAAGAGCCCCTTCCCCAAGACGACGACCCCGCTGACGCTCTTCCAGCCCCACCAGAAGAGGACCCGAGCTTGTTGCTGGCAGTTCTCGCCGAAAAGGAGCGTCTCGAAGTCGAGCTCGCCACCACGAAGAAGCACGTTCGCATCGCGGTACCGCACTGCCGAGCGTCCTCCACCGCTCACCGATCCGTCTAGGAAGACGAACACGAAACCAGCGAGCGGCGCATTCAGAAGCTGCATGCGGACGTTCGCATGCTGCAAGACGAGCGCGACCGCTTCCAAGTGCGCGAACTCGAGGCGCTCAAGACGGCAGAGGACTACAAATCGCTGTATGCGGAGGCCGACAGCCGCCGCCGCAAGGACGCCGACGAGTATGAGATCGCCAAGCACAAGCTCGAGACTGACCTCGCGCGCCTCAAGGAGACGGCGCTGCAGGCAGAGCTCGCGCACCAGCGCATCTTCGAGCAGCTCGAAGTGGAGCGGCGCCAGTTCGCTGCCGAGCGAGACTACCTCGAAGGCGCCGTGGCCAAGGCCAAAGCATCCGCACAGACCGCACAGCTCGAGTCGGAGCGGCTTCAGCGGCTGCTGCTCGAGGAGCGCGCGACCGCCGAGAAGCGTGCCGCCGAAGCGCGCGAGGACGGCGACGCGAAGCTCGGACTCGTCGGGCGGCGCTTCGAGGCCACGCAAGCCGCACTCGAGGACCAAGTACGGGCGCTCACGCACCAAGCAGAAACTGCGGCGCGAGAAGCCGCGCACGCGCGAGAGGCAAGCGACGCACTGCAGGCAAGCCTCCTGACGCTAAAGCTCAGTCACGAGAAGGAGCTCAGCGCGCATGTGGCACGCGTGGAGAAGGAGGCGCAGGATCGCTTTGAGCGCACGGTAGCCGCCGTGGAGGCTCAACTCGATGACGTGCGCAAGCTGCGCATCGGCCTCGAGCGCGACGTCGAGGCCCACGTTGCCACGATCGGCCGCCTGCGCGACGAGAAGGCGCGGCTGCGCGCCGAGCACGACGCCGACCGCGCCTCTCTCGAACGCACCATCGTGGAGTTGCGGGCGGCAGCGCAGACGGCCGCCGAGGGGCACGCTGCCATGGACCTTGACCTCGCGCGGCTCCAGCGCAAGCTCGAAAGTACGACGGACCGACTGGCGCAACTTGAGCGGGATGCAGCGCAGCAGGCCCAGAGCCACGACGCGCGGGCCACGGTGGGTACCGGCGGCGTATCGGGAACTTAAGCAGCGGGGCTAGGATCTGCAAGCGCGTTATGAAGCGGAGCGGGCGCGGGCCGACGATCTTCACGCGCAACGTCGAGAGGTCGAGGCGCGGCTACAAACACAAGTGGACGGGTTGCACGCGGCGCTGGAGGCAGAGCGGCAGGCAGGGTCCCGGCGACTGCAGGCGTTTGCAGCGCGCGTGAGCCGGTTCGTGGCCCAGGAAGCGGTGCAAGGAGAAGCGCTTGAGGCGCCTTCGTAGCCGTAGCCGATGACAACGCTTGTTTTGGAGTTCAAATTATCAGCGTCCCTCACGGTTTCGTCGTCGATTTTGCACGTTGGCGAGGTGGCGAGGTGGAGGTCCTCCGCAACGTCTTGGTAAAGCAAATCGCCCTGATGCACAGCGCATGAGCTGCCGAGGGTCAGAGGCCCGGATGGAATCCATTCGATGCACCTGCCAGTACTTATGTCGCTTCGAGCTTCGCGGGGACTCGCGGCGCTCCAGCGGTGGTGCCCTTGCGCTAATCTGCTCGGGATATCGGCGCCAGGGCAGCTAGTGCATTCGATCCCAGTGCATTGACCGCGTATGATCCAATGCACAAACAAGCGATGGCGAAGCTTGTGAGGCGCAGAGGTGAGGGTTTGCCCAAGATGATGGCGGTCTGAGCGCCCTGCAGGTGCGATCGGTACGTAGGTAAGAGCAGCCTCCTTGCGCACAGAAACCTGTCGTAGCTGCCTACACCCGTGGGCGGTTTGATCAACACGCACGACACGGCTCGTTAGTTTCGGTTTATTCGTAGTATATGCGAAAGACTGTTTTGGCGATGAGCATATCGGCATCGTAGAAGCCTGTCTCGATCGTGATGTGCCCGCTGCGCACTGGTTATGGCCTCCCGGTGCTGTCCAAGGTACCTGATGAGGTCGGCGGAGAGCATGCTGTCGGGGCCTGCGGCCTCGATCGTCTGCTGCCACGAGTTGGTCGAGTTGGGGATGACGTACCCAAAGGTAAAAAGCCATTCTGTTTGCCAACATGCCTTGCGTGCCAGCGACGGGGCGCATACCTTCGAGGCACTTGCCGTGGAAGTAGACGCGTTGCTCGAGGCGAAAGTCGCGGATCTCTTCGACAGATGTAAAGTTAATTTCTCGCGAGACGCTGGGGCACTGAAGAATGTCCCGAGGCACGACAGCTACGCCAGAGCCATCATGAAGGTGCGATGGATAGCGGAGCTACCGCGCTGCTCCCGGTCGTACATGTCCTTGGTGAACTTGTCGTGTTGCCACTTGATCTTGCCAGTCTCCCCACAGCGCATATTCATGTGATTGCTACGGGATGCTATGAGCAGTGGCACCAAGTCGCAAGCACACATTTTGAGCCCGTCACTGATTTTGCGACCGCGCGGGTGCATGGCTCGCTGAATCTTGCCAACGTTCGGGTCTTGCAGCTTGGTGACCCATTCTGCCTCGACCTCGAGGTCCCACTTATCCTGCGCGTCGCTGTCATCGTCCCAGGCGTCCTTGGCGTCCGCGCCGTCGTCACCGTCGCACTCTTTCGCGAGCTTCCACTGCGCTTTCTCCTCGGCGCCCTTGGCCGCTCCCTCCTTGCGCTCCATTTCGGTTTCGAATGAAATTTGCGGTTTGGCCCAATGGGTGCGATCTTTTTATTTTTTCGATTCCGGCAGCCATGGCGGAGCCCAAGGCCGACGAGGACGATGTGCGCAAGGAGATGAAGAAGGCCGCCAAGAAGGCGTCCAAGAAGGCGCCGGACGCTGGCCCAACGATCGCGGCCACGCCCAGCAAGCCCAAGACGCCACCCGCGGCGACCGCGCCGCCGTCCGCGGCCGACGTCCCCAAGATGAACCTGGCCAACCTCGCGTCCGCGGACCCCAAACCTGTAGCCGGCACAGGCGAGGAGAAAGCCAAGAAGAAGTCGTCTAAGAAAAAGGCAGATGGCCCCGCTGGGGCCGTGGGGCCGGCACCGACGGCGACAGCCATTCCGGCGACAGCGACGCCGAGCCCCGCGATTGCCACGTCGCCAACGTCCGCAGCCGTCGAGTTCTACGAACAACTCGGACGCTGATAAGCGACTGTAGGTTCCCAAAGACGACGAAGAAGAGAAAGCGCGGCAAGCAGCGCGGCGCGAAGCCAAGCGACAGAAGCAAAAGGAGCTCGAGGAAGCCAAGCGGCGCAAGGAAGAGCTTGAGCGACAGGCCCTTGAGCTGGCGCGTCGGGAGGAAGAAGCGCGGCAGCGAGAGATCCGCAAGGCGCAAGAGATTGCGGCGCTTAACGCTAACGCCGAGGAATGTCAGGAAGAGGAGGACTACGACGACGATTTTGAGGTGACGGTGGCTTGCGCGGGGTCCGTCACGTCGGCTCTAGAACTACGAAGGCGACCGCGCCGATGAAGAGCCCGCCAAGCCCCGCCCGAGCAACAACGACGCGCTCGACAAGCCCGACGAAGAGACGGTCAAGAAGATTCGGGAGGCCATGCAGGCCGAGAGCAAATCCCGCTCGTCAACGCCAACGGCCTCCGCCAAGTCCTCAACGCGCGCTGACGTCAAGGAAGTGAAAAAGGCGGTCTCGAACAACGTCGTGTCGTCGTCCATCGCGGGGCTGAAGCAGGCCGTGGATCCACGCGCCAAACGCGTCAAAGTACGTCCGCCAGCCGCCCGTCGCTCACGCATTCCACAGGAGGTTCTCGAAAAAAAGAAATTCGAAGTCGAAAAGTTCGACGTGTTCCACCAGCCGCCGACGAGCGACGTCGACAAGTACATGCAGCAGCTGCGCCTCGGTGCCGTGCGCCAGGTGTTCGTCCAGACCAACGACGACGCGCGGGGCGTCGGCACGCAGACGGAGCACGGCGAGGCCGTGGACTTCGCCATGCACTTCCCCGACGATCGCGGCAACGACGTTGAAGACGCCCACGGCTCGTCGTCCCGCCACTTCATGCGCTTCCTGGAGCGTGCAGCCCACGTCCGCCGCCAGCCCTCCTAACCGCGCTCATGGCCCCTAGGTCTGCGAAGTCCTCGCGGAGGAGAACATGCTGCACGCGCTTCAAGTGTCAGCCTCTGCGTCTGTACAACAGACCGAGGCCGCGTCCACTCGCAACCTTTCGCAGTTGCAGGCTGCCACGCTCACCACGGACTCTCAGCCGCTCCTCGCCCAGCGGACGCTCGTAGGTACGTCTGACCCCGCCACGCCCACCTACGACGTCCCGCGTAGACCTGGCCTTCTCGCCGACTGTGTCCCACTGGCTCGTGACAGCGTACGGTCCATCCGCTGACAACAATGCCAAGCTCTTTCCCGAAAAGTCGCTGCTGTGCGTCTGGGACGTCAACCAGACGACAGCCCCTGTGCGGTACGTCCACCAGCCACCGCGCAGCTCACAGACGTAGCTGGCTCCGCTGCGAAGGTTCTGTCTCTTGCTGCAACCTCGGGCCGAACCGCGAAATGTTTGTGCTCGCGGGCTCTGACGAAGGCGATGTGCAGCTCTGGGACCTGCGGCAGCCCGTGGCCGCACATTTTGAAGGTGCTGCCGCCACGACGGCTTGGATTGATGGCACGCGTAGTTGCCTTCGGCGGACTCAAGCTCAAAGTGGCACCGCCGTCGTACTCGACGGCTGGCCTCAAGTACACGGCCAAGAGCCACGCCGCGCCGATCGTAGCTGCGCCTCTTTCACCCACGCTGAGGCTGCTGTAGTGCTCCGTGGCGCCGATCCCATCGGGCTCCAAAGGCACCAACTTCCAGATCGGCTCACTCGACGACCGCGGCCTCGTCATCGTCTGGAGCATCGTCGAATGGCAAGCAGACGCCACCGAGTACGCGGCGCAGGCGCCGGGGGCCTCACCCCAGCCGTAGCGGACTTGCACTCGATAGCTGCGTCGAGATCGGCGGCCAGGTCCGCCTTGTCAAGACGAATGTCATCGACACAGCACCGTCGAGCGCGCCGGGGCCTATCGCGACGCTGCTGGCCTTCGTGCCGACCGACTCGAGCCAGTGCGTTCGCGGACCGCGCCCGCCTCACTCGCTGTAGGTTTCTCGTCGGCACGACCACCGGGAAGCTCGTTGTCGGCAGCCGCTTCGACAAGAAGCTGCCAGTCAAAGTGCTGGCGAGTGCGGTGAAAGCGGCTGTCACGAGCGCAGCCTTTAGCCCGTTCCTGCCAACTTACCTCCTCGCGGGCTACGCCGACGGCAGCGTCCGGTACCCCCACTCCGCGACGGCTTGGTGGCCACTGCCATAGGCTCTTCGACCGGGGGCTGCCACAGCCGCTGGCGTCCTGGGCCGAGGCGCCTCCAGGCACGGGCGTGGCCGCCGTGCAGTGGTCGGCATCGCGGGCCGGCGTGTTCTTCGTGTTGTACACCGATGGCGATGTCGGAGTATGGGACCTGCTTGCGTCGCACATGGTGGGCAGTGCCAGTTTGGCGCAGCTCACTGTGCCTTAGAGCGCCGTGCTCGTCCAGCGAGTCGGCGGTGGCGACCGCAAAGCGCGGCTGCGGCTCTCCGTGTCGTACGGGTGGTGATTGCCGGCACGGGCTCAGTCGTGCGTAGCGCCGATATGGTCAAGACTTGCCGGCCAATGCTGGCGGTAATGGCGCCGCACGAGCCCAACCAGCTGCTGCTACTCGAGCTCAGGTAAGAGGGACGGCGACCGAGTCTTGCAGCGCCTCGTAGCCAGCCGCTCACGCTCAAGGGACCAAAGGAGCTCAGTCAAATGCAAAGCGCCCTGCAAGGCGTCATTTGAGCAAGCGAGGCGCGCAGGATACAAAATGGATTCTCTGCCAAGAGTCAACGTGGCGCTATCAATGAGGGCAGCTAAGAGACGCGAACTTGAACAGTGACCGCAGCTGCATGGCGATCGTAAATCTTGAAGCCACGGGGCTAGCGTCGCTTGCATCAAAGGAAGGCTACGCATCAGTCTCAAGAGATTGGATGGTCGCAATGCTCCGTTAGGGAGAACTAGACTGGGTCCTGTCGACTCCAAGCTGACCGTGAACCGAGTCTTGGATCCCCGCAGCTCTCAACTGAGTTGCTTCGACCTCGAGGCTAAGATGGTGATAAGGAGGTATTGGAAAATGCATAAATTGAATCTTATTGACCGGTGGGCTCGATAGAGCTCAACTCAATGATAAAAGGTACGTCCTACGTCGCTTAAACTACACAATGATTTTTTCTTTTCTTTTTCCGCTTTTTTTGATTTTTCTTTCCTTTTTTTGTTTTTTCAGTGGCTCAGTCGTAGCTTGGAGCAAACCACTGGCACTTTGTCACGAAACGCCCGCCTTCGCGAACGCGCGAAGACGCTACACGGGACCGCGCCTTGTATCGGGCGCCGCGCTTCCAGTTCCGCCGACGGCGCTTCTCCACGAAGCGGTGAAGCACCATCTTGCGCTCCTCGGACTTGCCGCTCTTGCAGACCCAGCACCGAGAAGGGTCATGCACATACGCCTCTTCCTCCACGTCGACCGACGACGAGCAGGTCGAGGCCGGCGACGAGGGAGCCGCGCGAAGGGGGGAGACCGGGGCAGGCTTGCGCATGCCCAGGGTCACGTCCATGCGTGGGATAAGAGCCACGGGGATGCGAGGGTCGATCTTGTTGAAGACCGGCGTCTTGATGCAACACCGAGGGTCAATGGGCGTCTGGTAGGTGCGGAAGTCAAGGGGCGAGAGAGCAGCGGCCACGTCAAGAGGGTTCGACGCCGACTCTTCGTCGTCGTCACTCTCATAGTCGCTGTCGTCGACCATGTCGACGTCGGTCTGAGGCGCGCCGAGAAGCGCGTCAATGTCCGTCTCGGAAAAGGAAGGGACCGGAAGCAAGTCGCTCAGTCCAGCAAGTTCCTCGTCCTTGGCTTGCGCCTTGGAGAGGGACTCGATGAGGTCCGTGAACGCATCAATGTCGTTGGCCGTCTCTTCATCATCCACAGCGGAGAGAAGAGCAGTAAACTCGTCAATATCGTTCGCGGCGTCGGCGTCGTCCAGCGCAAGGGCACGGGCGAGCGCGTCTTCGTGAAAGGCCGGCTCGGGGTTACCGAAGCCGGCAAAGGCATGTGTAAACATCATGGTGGTCATTTTGGTTGTCGTAGGTCGTAGTCTGAAGTCGTTGGGCTGAGGGTTCACTCAAGGGGGCAAGGGCCATCATCGGCAAGGCGCGGCTACTGCTGCATCGTCGTCGAGGGGGGGGGTACCATTACTAGTTGCGGTATCATTTATTCGGACATCATCTTGACCGAAAAAACAACACGCGACGAGGAAATGGAAGAGAAAGCAAAAGTGACCTCCAAGCCGACTTTGCCCTTGCACTTCCCAGCCACCGGTCCAAGCCCCGGCGCATTTTATTCCCCGTTGCAGTTCAATTACTCGGGGTTTCTATACATGGCCCACCTATGAACAAAAAAATACGACCAACCCGACCCCTCGCGCGGGAAGCCGCCAATCGGAGCGCATCGAAACAAATAGCTGGCCAATCAGCGTGAAGCGCACATCTTGAAATTGTTGAAGTGGTTTTATTGCGTGCCTATAGAAAGGACAAGAGACATTAAAGAATTCGAATTTTATATTCGCCAAGAGACGCGCAACTGCAAACGGTCGCCAGGAAGGGCCGGTCGACGCGACATATCGCAGGGGCTAATGCAAGCAGCAGGTCAAGTAGATGAGGATGCAATGGAGGTGCCTGGAAGGACGCGTAGCGTTGGGCGATGGGGCTCGCAGACCAAGGTCCGGAGCGCCACCACTGATTGCAGCTGGTGGGAACAGTGCCGAACAAGCTCGGGACGAGCCGAAGCGGAATGCAGGTCGCGTCTCGCGAGTGAGCGTGGATGTGTATCCGACGGCACCGCGTGTCACGACCAGCTGGTCACGCCCAGGGCCGGGTGCATGCCGTTCCCTTGCTCGGACAGGACGGCGGAGGCACCCGCCCAGCGCCAGCCACTGCCCGCAAATGATCGCCGACGTGAGGTCACGGCGTCACAGGCGCCAGTCTGGTCCGGTGGCACCTCGTGGTTGGTTCGTCGCAAGTAGCCACGACCGGCGTAGAGTAGGACCAGCACGTTCCGATGTCTGGTCGGAGGAACAACACAAACATCAGAGGCAAGAGTGTCTATTGAGCATGGGTTTGATGTGGGGCTAGAGCGCGAAGAGGCGGCTGCGGGCAACGAGGTCGGCGGCGTAGATGACGCCGAGAAGCCGTCCCTTCCCTGTGACATAGAGCTCCGGCGTTTTGTGCACGGAAATGAGGAGGATCACTTTCGACGCGAACGTGGCCCGATGGACATGCACATTGTCCGCGTCGAGGCTGAGAAGCTCGCAGCCCACGAGGTCCACGATCTCGTGGGTGCGCAACTCACGCGTCTGGTCTTCCGTGAGGCCCGCGATGGCGAGCTGACTCGTGAGGCCCATGTGCCGGGATCGCGGGGTGATTGCTGCTGTCTCGGAGTCGGGACTCTCCATTTCGTCGGAGTTCAGCGATCCATGACGAGGGAGCGTCGGCGGCGACAAGCCAAAGGGGCGCGGTACAATGCCGCCCACGCCATCAACGCAGTGATTCCACGTCTGCAGGAGCGCCTCGATCTCATCCCGATCGACTACGCCGAGGAATATCATGTTGGTGGTGTTGTCGACGACGGGGAAGCGCGCAACCGAGTCGGTGGTCGAGGCGAGGAGGTCAGCGAGACCAGCGCGCGACTGGTGGCGCGAGATGACGTGCGGGGGCACCGAGTGCATGAGGTCCGAGGCCACGAGGCCGTACGACGCCTGTTTCGTCAAGTCCGGCCACTGTGGCAGAGCCTTGTCGCGCGATATCGTCTCGTACATGTCGAGGGAGATGAAGCCCGCGATGGCCCGCCCTAGCAGCACCGCGAGGAGCACAGGGATCATGTACGTGAGCTGCTGTGTGAGCTCAAAGACAATGACGGCGATGCTGAAGGTGCCTGTCACCCCGGCCGTGAAGGACGCGGCGCCAACGATGGCGTACCCTGCAGGTACGATGTTGGCGCCGGGAGCAACAAAGGCCAAGAACTCGCCAAAGAGCCGCCCGAGCACGGCACCGAGTGCGAAGACGGGCGTGAAGATGCCGTTAGGAATGCCCACCGTGGCCGATATAGCCGTCGCCACAAAGCGCACGAGGAAAAAGAGGCTCAGGTTGAGCGGCAGCGACGGGGACCCCCAGTACGTTTGGTGCTTGTCGTCTACGCAAAGGCAAAGTCAGCGGCAAAGTCGCTGTCGATGGACGTACAGAGCAGCGTTCGGTTGGAGTGATCGAGGTCTTTGGCCAAGAACATGTCGTCGATGATGCTCCGGTTGCTTAGCAGCATGCAGTTGCCATACGCGTAGTCAAAGAGCGCGAACGCGGTGCCGACAGCGGCGGCGAACTTGAAGGGCTTGGAGCCCCAGATCCCGAGATGGCTACGAGATGAGTGCGCAGCCTAAAAGGAGCAGAGGCCTACCGGCGGCGGAGGTCGACGCATAATGAGAACGTGCGGACAAAGATGCCGGCCAAGACGCCGCACACAATGGCGAGGAATAGGAAGAAGATGGTTTCGTACGACGCCGAGTGGAAGTCGAGATCCGTCGTGAAGAGCGAGGCGTTGCGGTCGTTGCCGCTGAGGACGTTCAGCCAGCGGAACATGATAACGCCGACGACAGAGCAAAAGAAGGCGCGCCAGTAGTTGCTCGTCATGTAGTACGTGGTTGTCACCTCGATCGAGAAGAGGACGCCACCGATGGGCGTGCCGAAAGCGGCTGTGACACCGACGGCACAGGCTGCCGACAGCGCGTGGTGAGTGAGGTCCGGCGACCGCTTGATGTCGCGGAACCAACTGAAGCGCAAGAGCTGGTTGGCGATGATGCAGCTCAAGTGCACAAACGGTCCTTCCTTTCCGATCGAGAGGCCACTCCCCAGGGCGCAGGTCAGCCCGAGAAACTTGGCTACGAGCGCCGCACCCGACAAGTAGTGCGGCAGGACAAAACCACCAAGGATCGAGCGCATTTCTGTCAAAAGGGGGATCAGATTGATGCATCGAGGAAGAAGCAATGTACCTGGGATACCGGAGCCCGCAGCGCTTGGGCAAATGAAGAAGGTGAGAGTGACCCCGAGCATAAGAATCGCAACGCGATACCCCACGTAGAGTAGGAAGCGGGAGATGAAGTCAGAACCGAGAGCCGTCACAACAGCATGGAGCTCAGTGATGCCGAGTACAGCAATATCGACGCCGAAGGCTGTGACGGATGCAATCGTACCGAGCACGACCAGGTAGATCCACGAGCTGCGGAACAGCGCGTAGGTTACGGCATCGCAGGACCGCGTTGGCTCGTGAGTCTCGAGCACTTGTTCCCATTGCCACTTGCGCTCGGGGGAGTTTGGTCGACCAATAGGCTGCAGGCCACCCGCCATAATCGGCGGCAACGACGGACGGTAGGCGTCGACCGTGGCGTCGAACGCGTACTCGTTCGATGTACCCCGATGCATGTGCGCGAGCGAGATGGACGAGAGAGACACACGCGACTCGGGCGACATTGAAGGTGGCTGCAGCTGGACCGTGTCGTCCTCGTGGTCCTGGCCAGCCATCGCCACCTCCGGGTCGGGCAGCGTCAGTGAGGTCGGCAGCATCTTGTTGTTGTTGTTTGTGGTCGTCCGGATGTTTCGTTGGATCTCGAGTGTTTAAAACATATCCACCATACATTCGGCAAGTGTAAAGTACCCAATCCATTTAATTTCGTTCATTTTCGAGCGTTTGATCTATTCAGCGCATCCGGACGTGGCGGGAGCCGACGCCTCGGATCCAACGCACCGCCCGGCCGCGGTGGCCACGGACACTGCCGTCCGTCACGACGTTGTTACTAGCATTGAAGGGCACGTGTTGTGGGTACGAGCGGTTCCTCGTGGTCGCTTGGAGAGCAGGAACGACATTGTCATTGATCACGCGTGTCCCAGGCGCGAGGTGGCTGGTGACGTGGTGCTGATGCCTTTGGTGGCCGACGCAGTGCTGGGAACGCTGGTAGAGGTGCGAGGAGGCGTTAAGTCTGACAAACTGCAATCTGCAATCTGGTTTAACTTAAAAACTGTCTAGTGAAGGATGAGCGTGGGCTTGTTCTCGAGCGGCACGTAGCCCGACACGAGGTTGGCTTGGTCCGTGATCATCGACGTGATGGACGGCCGGACCTCGTTGAGACTCGCGAGCTGGTTCTTCAACATCTCTTCCCATCCCGTCTTCCCCGCCGAGTGGCGGTAGCCGTAGGCAAAGTAAGACACGATGGCGGCCGAGATCCAGAGAAAGCCGAAGCCAATGTCCTTCGCCGGCAGCTGTGCGATCAAGTACCAGTTGATCGTGATGGCGAGGATGGGCACAAACGGCACCAGCGGCGCGCGGTACGTGTCCGCGGGACCGACATTCTGCGGGCACTTGACGTAGATTGTCGTCGCCAAGCCAATGACCACAACGAGGAGGATCATGGCGGCGATCAAGAAGCCAACGCCGCCGGACTCGACCTCAACGAAACCCTTCTCAAAGAAGAACATGGCGATGCAGCTGCAGGCCACCATGGCACCCGTGAGCTTGTACGCAATCGTCGGCGACGCATCGCGCGTGCGGGCGAGGATAAGCGCCGAGTTTGTCATGTTGAAGGACACGAGGATACCGAAGGACACGATGTTCCAGAGGTAGTCAAAGGGCACGACGATGGCAATGACGGTGAAAATGATACCCGAGATGACCGTGCACCAGAAGAGGTTGCCGTGCTTGTCAACGCGGCCAAAGATTTCGGGAAGGAGCCCATCGACGGCCATGGCGTAGAGCAGGCGCGGCTGCGCCAAGAACGAGATGAGCACGACGACAGGCATCGTACCGACTTCACCGATGTGCACGATCGTCGACGCCCAGTTGTACCCGACGTTCTGGAACCCAGCAGAGAAATAGAAGCCACCAAGTTCCTTGACGTCAACGTCGTACTTCATCATGCCCGAGAGAGCCAGCGACGCGAAAGCCGACAGGAACATAGTGCCGAGAATCGTGCCGACAACGGCGCGCGGCATGATCTTGCGCGGGTCTTTGGCTTCGGCGGCAAGGCAACACACCTCGTCGAAGCCGACGTAGCCGAAGAAGGCCTGCGATGCGCCAAGCATCATGCCCTGGAAGCCGTACTTGTTGGCCTTCTCGTCACGAGGCGGAATGAACGGCGTCATGTTGTCGACCTTGGCAGCGGTGAAGCCGGCCACGATGATGAAGATCACGACGACGATCTTGGTGCCCGTGACCGTGTTGATAAAGAGCTTGCCAAACTTGATACCGGCGAGCAAAATCACCACAGACACAAGCATGACGAGGCACGCTAGGAGCGAGTAGTGCTCTTCGTTGAGCCACTGGTACGACTGCGATGGGTTGCCTTCGTGCAACCACTGCTGCACCTTGGTGCCCCACGACCGCGCAACACCAGCACCTGACATGCCGTACTCGAGCGTCAGGAGCCAAGCGCCAATGACGGCTGGCAGCTCGCCAAGAATGTGGTACGCGTACGCGTACGTTGAACCGGACGACGGGATGAGCGAGCTCATCTCCATGTACGCAAAACCCGAAAGAATGCACGAGAAGCCTGCAATGAGCCACCCGACAAAGGCGGCGGGGCCAGCGGCGCCGCTGATGATGTCGCCCGTCGTGGCAAAGACGCCCGAGCCGACCGTGGAGCCGATGCCAATCATGATAAGGTCGCGGAGACCGAGCTCGCGCGGCAGCTCCTCTTTGCGCTCCTCGGCCTCAATCACCTCGATGGGCTTGGTCCGGAAGAGGTTGGCGAGGAAACCCATGGCGCAGGCAAGCGGGCAAAATGCGGAGTGAACTCCGTGTGCCGTGGATCCCGCGCTCCGTTGATTGGGCAAACGTATGCGACAGTGACATGTCCAGTGACCGAAATAGTGTGATTGTATGTGTACAGGCGTGGGATTGGTCCGTTTGTGGTAACGCGTACGGAAATAGTGTGCCGAGGGTGTCGCCTCATTTGGATTGGCGGGGAGGCGCGTCCATGGCGCGCCGTGGCCACGAATTGTCTTTTTCGGTCGAATGGGTGCGCGACATGTGGGTCAGTAACCGAGGCGATCGCTGAGTTGCAGTATGACGGATTAAAGCAACATTCTTGTGACCTGGGGCGCGCCACCTGGCCTCGTTGAACTGGCGTGCCACCACACACTTTACCTATACCTTGGCCTCACCAAACCCAAAGCACAGTTGAGCGGCTGGAAACGATTATCCAAGAATTCGGTAGTGGGTGGGCTTGGAATGCGCCGAGCTTTGTGTGCGGTCATGCAGCCCCCAAAGACAAGGATCAAAACGGCGTCAAGCACGCTGCTGGGGCATCCAATGCACAAATGCGCCTCGAATGGCTTCCATGACCCACTTGAACTCCGACTAGATTCTTTCACAGTTTACTCAGCTGCCCCGTAGTGTGCGATCACCCAACTTTATAACCACAACGGACTTGCACTCGGGACGGCGATGGCGGCTGGCCAAGTCGGTCCTTTTTGCTTGGATGAACGAGGATGAAATACACAGCTTAAAGCATGGGTGATTGTGTCTGAAAGTACTGCCATGTCGTGGCATCCTAGGAACTGATCGCGCCTTTTCATCGACCAATCGCCGCCGTCTCCCACTCTTTGAGCAAACGCCCCAAAGTAGCAAGCGCTTGATGCACGCGCTGTGGCTCGACAATGGCCTCTCGTGCGTTGGTACCATATCGTGCCTAGTCGCAGGTGATAACTAATTCTCAGAACGCGGAGTTGAATAGTAGACCGCTGCAAAGGACGCCAAACGCGACTGACTGCCAATGGAGTCCAATCGCCGCCTGATGGATGTCTCTACAAACGGTTCTGTTCGCACGCTCGAGCGTCCGATACGGCCGACATCGAGAGCATCGACCAAGGCATCCCCAAGTCGTACTTGGGCTTCACGGTTTCGTGGCCCTGAGGTCTATTGAAAGGAAGAAATGTTATCCACGACAATTGTGTGCACGAGAATCTTCCTCCTCGGGTGACACCGAGCCGTCACCAGTGCCGTTTTTTTCTCTTTTCTTCAACCGTGAAATATTTTGAAGAAAACTGTGCTACATATGCTATTTTGTATGAATAAAAGAATATTCGTCATTATAATGCATGAAGAATGATTGGGTAGAAAAAAGATATCAAAGTTGCCACATGCAGGCCACGGCCGCCCGCCGTCCGCGTGGTACGGCGCTGCTGTGGAGGTGATGCTGAAGCCTCCTGCTGTAGATGCTGAAGCCGATACCGACGTGGAGGTGACTCCACTCCCGTCGCTATGGGACACCCGTCGATCAGCGAACCAGCTGCGGCTGCATGCGTATGAGACCCCAGTGAAGAACTATGTTGAGGTTAAAATCGGCGGCCACCCGCTGGACCACAAGCATGCGGCGCAGTATCGACCGAGCGTAGCATCCAAGCCCATGAAGAGTGCACCGGCGATGGCTTATGGCCATCACAACTCGACGCCGGCCTTCGGGGTGCACCACAAGGAAAAGTTACAATACGTCGAGGTCAAGATTGGTGGCCATCGATACGATCACAAACGCGTCGTCGCCCTGGACGATTCGCTTGTCGGATTCAATGACCAGCTAGCGACCATCGAGCGCGGGGCGCTTGGCTGCGCCATGTGCCAGTCTTTCCAAGATGCCCCCCTCGTTCAGCTCTACTGCCGTCATGCAGTGTGCGCCCCATGCTTTTCGACTATGACGAGCAACGACTCACAGACACGCGTCATGTGCGGCGTATGTTTCCAAAAGGTTCCATTTCTGCGGCCCTCGCAGCAGCAGCCAGGCCGCGACGAAGGCGAGGACCAGATTGCATCTGTCTTGCCGCCAGTGAGCCCAGACACGGCAGCCTTCGCCATTGCCTGCGCCGGGATCGGCCATTACGGGCCCAAGGCCGTTCGGCGCATCAGCCACGCGCTGCGTAGCATCTCCATTGGCCCACCCACCGCGACCTCGGATATGGGCGACGAGGACATGTGCGATGGGGACATGGGCGACTTGGACTTGGGCGGCAACTTGGACGACGTGCAGGGCGTGGTTAACGCGGTTGCAGACATGGACGGCGCCCAGCGCTGGGCCAACCGCGTGTCCATGCTTCTCGAGCCGTCGAAGCTGCTGCGATACGAATACGTGCGCACGCTCGGGCACGGCAACTTTTCGGAAGTAATGCTCATGAAGCGGTGCGTCGCAGCCTAGTGGTCACCGCTGCTACATTATCATCGCCTAGGCGGTCGTCGCAGCGGCTCTGCGTGCTCAAGGAAAGCGACAAGCTCCAGGAGGCCATGAACGAAGTGCACTTGCTCTCAAAGCTCAAGAGTCCCCACGTCTTGCGCCTTGACCAGTACTTCATCGAACAGGTACCTCCGCATCACGCGAGGGCTCTCACGACGACGGGCAGATCGGCCATTTGCACTACGTCTACCTCGAGCTTGAGTACTGCAACCGGGGCACAATGCACGATTACATTGAAAGCCTGGTGTGCGGCGCTGCGAGGTGGTTACTGACGTCGGTCGTTGCCTAGAACGGAGCGCGCATGAAGGACGGCATGTTCGCCCGGCTTCTACTGCAGCTTTGCAGCGGCCTGCGTGAGATCCACCGCCATGCAATCGTCCACCGCGACATCAAGCCGGACAACTTGCTGTACACGGTGCGTCGCTGCGCTTGTCGGCCGAGGGTCACGCTCGAGCATACAGAGCGAAGGCGTCCTCAAGATCTCGGACTTTGGCGTCTCGACGTGCCTTGAGAGCGCGCTTGTGACCCGCCACGCCGCGGGGACAATGGCTTTCATGGCGCCCGAGGTGCGGCGTTACTTTCTCGGCGAAGCCGTCTCGTACGACTGGTCGGCCGATATTTGGTCGCTGGGCGCGGTGGCGGTCGCCTTTTTGCTCGGCACAAACGAGCCCCGAGTTGCCGTTCGTCCAGGTAACCAACCACCTGCATCGACCCTAAGTTCCCAAACGGCGTAGTCGACGAGGTGGTGGCGGACTTGGCTGCGCGACAAGTGCCAGCGCAGTTCCTCTGCGCGGTCAAAGGCGCGCTGCAGCCAGACCCAAGCAAGCGCGCCACGCTTGAGCAAATCACGGACTTGATCGGCGCCACGTACTCCAAACTGTAAGCGATGCGAGGGTAGGGTAAGGTTAGGGTTAACTATGTACATCGTCGTTTGTCCTCGTTGCGGCTCAGGCGTGGATGGTGATGGACTGGTCCCAGCCTCCGGTGGCGATCACAGACGGCGCGGCTGGGTGGCACTGCACGGCCATGCACACATGAGTATGCGGAGAGACCGTGTACACGCAGTGGCGACGGCGCGCGTCGAACACGAGCAGCCGTCCTGTGGCATCACCCGTCGCGAGGAGGCCGCCCGTCGCGTTGAAGGCGCAATCGATGCCGTAGCCTTCGGCCGTGTGCCCAGTAAAGCGCGCCTACGCAAGTTGGCTCAAGGACCTCGAGAGCATTCCACCTTTAGCTGCTGGAACTTGATTGCAGAGACGGTCGCAATGTAGTTGCCGTGTGTCTGAAGCGCTACAAACGGCACCGAGCGGTGCAC
>JNBR01000007.1:72601-112240 GCA_002081595.1 Achlya hypogyna | reverse complement strand
TCGACCGTTAGGCGCATTGGGGAAGGAGAAGGTGGGCACGGCCACTGCTGAGCACGAGTAGCCTTCACCATAGATGGGCTTAGAGACAGTGGCACCCTAATGAATTGCAGAGGAGTTGTCGCGCCATTCAGAGATACACTTTCGTAGTCCCAGACTAGAACGGCCTTTTCCACTGCGCTCGTCTTGGTCACTGTGCTGCTTGAGATGAATTGGAGGTGGTCGGTGCCCGGAAGGAAAGCAAGAGCGAGGACTTCGCCGCACGAGCGCCCGAAAGCGCGGATCGACGACCCACGCAGGTCCCAGCTGAGGATGCTACCATTGGCGTCTCCCACCAGCACGACGTTGGCGTCAGTCGGATGTATTGCCACCGCGGTGAAGCGATGGTCGCCCGAGTGCGTCGCGACGACGGTGCCGGTCTCGACGTCGACGCAGCCGACGGTGCGGTCGAAGCTCGCACTGACCAGCCGCCGCCTACCCTGCGCCGTCAGTACTTTAGCGCCACGCAAACAAAGACCCGTCGCAAGACCACTGAAGGTCTTTGACTGCGGCGGTGTGTGGCTGATCGAGGGACCGCGCACACGTGCCACAGCCGGCGTCCCAGACGTCTATCGTCGGGTGCATCCCGGCCGAGGCCAGGAGCCATGGAAACTGCGGGTTCCAGCGCACGCGATTGACACGGTACTCGGTTTTCCATCGCCGCAGCTCGCGGGATGGCACTGGTGCGGCCACGAGCCATGGCTCGGCGCGCGCATCTGTAAAGACTGGTGGCAGCGGCTGCGGTGCGGCAGTCGTTGGGGCAGCGCCACTTGACGCCCGCCGCTTGGGCTTGTAAGCAGACGCCAGAGGTGGCGGCAGCTCAACGACGTGGTCGTCCAGCGCCCTTGCTTTGCGCTTCAGCGGCGGTGGCGCCTCGTCGTCCGATGATGCGTACCCCTGGATAAGGTCCATGACGCAGCGTATCCGGATGATTTTTCTCGGGGGCCAAAGTTGCCCGATCCATTTTCAGCACGAAGGGCGGCCCTTGGGAGTCGATCGGGTGGCGAGCTGGGAGATTGCTGCGGTCAGCTCGCGGTGTCCAAGGCGCGCCTCCCCGCAAGCCCATCGATCCTTGCCCCACATGCGCCACGTCACGCCTATTCTTGGCATCGCGGTCGAAAATAGAGCACGAGATGGCGACCATGCGCAGGTGAGACCAACGCCATTCTGCAACTCTTCCCGAGCCGTTTGGCCTCACTGGCGCCGTCAGGAAAGCACTTCATATTTTCCCGAATGCGCCTCAACTCGACTCTACTCCTACTCATTCTCGTTCTCGCGACGTCCGCGCAGGCAACGTGCCCGTCGGTGGTTCCTACCGACTGCTCCTTGAGCGCCGAGTGGACACTCGTGTCCGTCGGCTCCGGCCAGTTCTGTGCGCCCAACGACGCAGTCTTGTGCTCAGGCGCTACCAACACCGTGGGGATCTGCCCTGGCCCGCAAGCAGGGCTCGAATTCGGCTCGGCATGCAGCGTCGTCGACGTCACCGGTGGCCTCGCGTGTCTACCTCTTGCAGTATGTGTGGATCCAACAACGTCTGTCAGCGCTCCCATCACTTCGTCTTCAGCTGCCGGGTCTTCCGCCGCGCCGCAACAGGAAATCGCGTCGGCGCCAGTGTGGACCTCCGCGGGCAGCTCGTCGGCACCTACCCAGGAGACGGGAACGCAACCTGAGGTGGCTACGGCAAGCGCGGACGGCTGCGCGATTGACCTAACGATCCCCGAGCTGAGCTACTGCGACCACCGAATCGTCGATGGGTGGACCTCCATCAGCGTCGAGCACAGCGCATCCTTCTGCACGCGACCAAATGCTGCTGGACAGTACTGCGTGGCCAACATCAGCAACGGCGCATGCCCGGCGCCTCAGAAGGGCCTGCCGTACGGCTCTGAGTGCCAGCTCATTCACACCGGCGTATATGGCTGCGTCGTGCGCTCTCACTGCGGCCCGGTGACTCCGACGGTGGTGCCAACCATGATGCCGACCACGACGCCAGCACCGACGGAGCCAGCTCCGTGCGTGGAGCTGCCGCCGATCAAGATAGCACCTTGAAGCAACTATGAACGTCTAACGTCAATCACATAATGAGGCAACACGACACTGTTAAATTGCAGTTCGGAATCGTCGTGTGTTGCGACTGAACCCTCCTCTGCCAGGCGATGGACCCCAGCTGATGCATGCAAGTTGGAATGTATAGAAATCTTATTGCAGGAGGGCATGCAGCCACTCTAAGAAGGCCGTCTTATTGTTCGTCGCGAGGAATTGAGCACTTGTCTTCTCCAAAAGGTCGAAACGACGCTCATCCGCCTGGACCACAATCTCCTTGACGCGTTTGCGCTGTGCCTCAGAAAGTTCGGCCTCGACAGCGGCTATCGCGGCCACGATCGCATCTGCACCAGAGGTCGTCGATGCTTCATCCACCGCATGCTCAGTCTTAGCGCGCTTCGAAACACCAGTAGAGCCAAAACCACCTTCGCCACGGGCTGTCTCAGACAGTTCGTCGACTTCCACGACATCAGCTTGAGCAATGATGCGTTCGAGGATGAGCTGCGCAATGCGGTCGCCGGCCTTGACTTGAAAGTCTTCGTTGGCGTGGTTGAAGATAACGACGCCGACATTGCCACGATAATCTTCGTCAATGACGCCAGCACCGACATCCAAGTGGTTCTTCCACGAGAGGCCCGAACGCGGGGCCACACGCGCGTAGCAGCCACTAGGGATCGCGATGGCGATGTCCGTCTTCACCAACGCCTTGCCGTGGGCAGGAATCACGCACTCATAGGCACTTGCGAGGTCAAAGCCTGCGGCGAGCGCCGAACCGCGCACCGGCAGCACTGCAGTCGCCGACAGCTTTTTCACGAGCATCGTCTCCTTGCCCATGGTCCTTGCGCCACCGGAAAATGGAATTTGTGATCTTGTGGTGGTGTCGTCCTCCGGATGCATCGTTTCGTATCCGGCGCACGGTGGCGCCAAAACGAACCGTCACAACTGGCTGTGTTTTTTCACGAGGAATTATCTCGTGGGATGCGAGTCGGACTCGGCCCTCAGCACTGCAGAGGCCATGAAAAGAGGAAAAGGAAGGAATATCGAGGGTGGACAACAGAATGTCGTAGCATTTGATAATTAAGACTTTTTGTGACTTTGTGAGCCTGTAAGAACTTTACGAAATATAGCTAGTATCAAGAAATCTCTTGTGTCATACATGCCGCTGAATAAAATTACTCGAATACTGTTGTTGAACTGAGTCTACTGAGATATAACTTAAAAAGAAGTGGAGCTCTCGTCAGGGCACCTGTGGGCACAATGAAGATTCGAGTCCACGCCTCGGCGCGAAGTGCGTGCACAAGGCGGAAAAAGGCACCGTCAGTTACTGGAATACTGTAATTTCACGAAGCGATGCGATTCATACTGCTAAATTTCATTGACACTCCGTGCATCAAAGTTTTTCTCAAGTCGTTCGCCGGTTTCGTGGCTTCAAATTGTGGCGTGAATTTGAATGTTTTCCTTCAAGTTGACACCACACAAACATGACGCAGTGTAAATTCCAAAAATGTCATATTTTCCAAAAAGGGCACGACTTCGAAACTATGGATTGAAATGGTTGACCGTTTTGTGATATTTCACGTGGTCGATGGCGCCACCTCCTTCCCAAGCGGCAGTCTCGTGTTTGAAAGGGTACATCAAATCTGCATGGGGCATCTAACTGCGAAGGACAACTGTAGCGCGCTGGAAGGAATGAACAAAGACTCCAAAGTCGTTTTGAGTTCAGTGTTGGCAATAGGAATGCATGCAGTGCACAACGAGTCGTACGGACGACGTACTACGTTGACGCGATTGCAGTGCAGCGAGAGCAAGTCAGTGGTCGGGTCATGCACTGCAGCGCACTGGCAATTTCTGGTAGCCTCGCGCAGAATTCGGAACTGACGATCGAATCAGGAGGCCACACCCACGACCCTGCAAAGCAACCGACGCCATGCATTCTTTCGTTCTGTACTCGTGATAAGCATGTCGGACTATTGTCCCGGTGCTAACGAGAATCACCGGAATACTGACGTGAATCGCCCGAATTCAAGCATTTGACATCGCGCTAACGAGTGGATCGCATCTCACAGAGTCGGGTTCTCAACGCTGAACGCATCTCCAGGCCTCTGCAAAGTCTAGTTTTTCGTGACGACTGCAATACTTGTGTGCCGAATGATTTGCATTTCTCGGGCGCGACGAAACGCTCATGCAAATAACAAAGTTAGCGTCGGCGTCGATGGCGAGGCCCAGCCCGCTGAAGTTATTTGGGCGCTGGTACTTATATTTGGCGCGGATGTACGACTGGTAGAGCAATAGCCTCGTGCGCGCCATGACTTGCTAAACCTCCATGCCTGCTTGACCCGTGCTGAGTGAAAATTGACTAGAGTCGTATACAAAAATCAACTGCAATATGCTGTGGATGCCGTTGCCACCGATTTGTCCAGTGGCTGCAACACCGAAATTTCCGCGTTTCCACAGCCTGTGCATCTTCAAGAGTTCGTGCACCTTCGTCCGTCGAGTGTCGTGGGCGATGCAGCCAGGTCAGTTCAAGCGCGTGCGCCGTTGCTGCCTCGAGTCTCTTGTTATAACACTTTAAATGTTCTGATGGGTCCTTGATGGGCCCAAGCGACGTTGACACGCAAAGTTTGGTGCCGTCGTGTGTCGTCCGCGTGATTCTCCATGTGCACCCATCGCATCATCGTGTGTCGTCCGCGTGATTCTCCATGTGCACCCATCGCATCATCGCCTCGCTGAACATTGTCATGTTGTGCACACTAATATATTACAAACACACACTAACCTTCTCTAACTCTATGGCAATTGGTCCGAGGACTTAGTCGACTTCAAATGCCTCGGACGACGAGTGTGACATTGCACTGCCACGGCTCGCGACCTCCTGTTGCGTCAGCGCTGTCTTCTGGAGCAGCCCTTTGAGCATGACCGCCATGTCCTTGGTCTCCGTGGGCCGCGCTACTCCCATCGTAGGGGCCTTTTGCGGCGATGCCGGGCGGCCGCGGCTGTGGTACTTGTGCGAGTCGATGTGGCTTGCGGCCGCGACAGCCAGCCGCTCAATCGTATCAATTTGCACGCTCGTGAAGTTCTGCGGCTTGGTGTCCATGATGAAAACGGTGCCGAGTACGAGGTGCGACACGGGCGACAGGATAGGCGCCGCAAGATACGAGCGCACCTTCTGGGGGCCCGTCACGAGTGGGTTCTGGTCGAAGCGAGCGTCCAGAAGTGTATCGTTCACCGCCAGCGGGCCCTTCGTGCGCAGCACATGAGCGCAAAAGCTCTGGTTGCGGTGTAGGTCCGCGACGCGCCATCCATGGCGCGCCTTGAAGTACTGGTGGTCGTGGTCGATGAAGCTCACGGCCGAGAGGGGTGCCTCAAGGCGCTGGGCCGCAAGGTCACAGATTATGTCCAGCACGTCGTCGGGCTTGCCGTCGAGAATGTCAAAGTTGTAAAGCTCGTCGAGCCGTTGCTTCTCGAAGGCCACCGTGGGCGGCTTTGGCCAGCCAAACTCCCAGTCGTAATCCAGCGGATAGCCGTACGTCATGTCGTGCTGGAGATGGGCGACCGTCGGGTGGTGCTCGCCCGAGTCGACACGTGCAGGTGACGACGGCGACGCTGCGATGAGCAGCGGCTGCGGCAGCGGTTCAATCAGCATCACGCCCTTGGACTGGCGTGTGTTGGTCGATGCCGACAGGACAAGCGTGCTGCGACCGGTGTCATCCACAGGCTCGTCCTCGCTGTCCTCGAGGAGCTTGATCACTTTCTTCTTTGAGTCGCCCATGATGTCCGACATCCTGATCGTCGTCGTGCCACGCGACTCGGTTTTTCGCGCCGTGTCGACAAAGTTGTTGCCAAAGTGCTCATAGTCCCACGTCTTGGGCGTCAGGTGCACATAGCTTTGGCGCAAGATGGCTCCATTCTCGGCGCGGATAGTCGGTCCATGCGGCGGGTGAGGGACGAGCGCGTGGGGGATGTGTTGATGGGGCACAATGCAGCCGCGCGCCTCGTGCATCGGGTGCACTTGATGGCGATCAGCAATGCTCGAACCCGCCGGCGGCATGGAGCACGCGACAATGCATGCGAAGCACACACGGGTCTTGGTGAAGCCCGTGACGTCCAGGATGACCGATTGCTTTTTTTGCGTACAGCTTGCGCAGACAACTTCACCACACTAGATATCGAAGCGATGAATACCACGCACATGTAGCATACCAAAACGTACCACGCGGCAGTTCTTCTTATGGCGGAAGAGGCCGAAGCGGCGCTTGCACAGGTAGCACACGCTGCGGGAGCTGTTGGGAACCCACGTGTATTGCGGGCGGAGCTGCTCCACAAAGATCGGGTGGCCGGACTTGAGCGGCATAAATAGAGGTATGAGCTCGACGCTGCGAGTAATAAAATGAGCTGCAACTTGCCGCTCGTTTGATGGCGGGTGTATAAAAGCCCAGTGTGGCAGTCGTATCGCATTCCAAGCACGCCGTCGTTCAATGTGTTTGGTTACCGTACTTTCTTTGTTATAATTGGTATTTTGCCGTTTATGTATTGTTATAACTGTTAGATATGCATGTGGACACTCCAAGGTTGCCATAAAAAAGCGCCAAGATCGTTTTTTTGCAACGCACCCAAAGTATCAAAGCACCAAAAGCTTGAAGCGGGGTGTGACATTCCCTCGCCCGAACGCGGACAGGGCTGCGCTGCACTGGCCCGCGCCTTGGGGTCGGAGAAAATGGGTTGATTTGCCGGCTGCCCTCGGAGAAGCAATGGCGACCGCGGTTGCCTTGCACGCTCCCCATTCATGTCGACATCAAAATTCAAAGTTGAGCTTCCTGACGTTATGCTGTGGATATATACTGTAAAGTGTTAGGGTCAAAGCGTCCAGTACTTGGGGGGGACGGGCTCGAGCTTGGGTTTCTGAAGCAGTCGCAAGAACGAACAGCAATGTCGCTGATTTTGTCGAGTTTGCATGACCCAACGCATCACGGATACTTGTCCCGATTGCGTCCTCCCAGTTCGGGGTACACCAACCAACCTCGGTAACACGAAGGTGCATGGTGTTGGCGGGGTGAGGGATTAGGTGGGGCAACAATCGCAGGAGCCCAGTCACACTTGAAAAGTTACAGTCGACGCCACTTACTCACAGCGGCAGTGTCGTTTATACTCGCTCCAAGGCGCCCATGCTCTGGGTGCGTTGGTGCTGCCAGTCGTGATAGTTGCGGTGGACACACACATAAGATTGTTTGCTCTGCACTCTTGCAGTGCAAACGGCACGGTATCATCCGGGCTTCAGTGTATGCAACTAACACGAACATAACTATTACTGGTGGTCACGGGCCGCGCTGGCTCAATGTAATGTGGTCCACTTGTTGCTGCGTCCGAGCGGTCATATTTATGTTGGCTTGAATGCGTGCGGCAGTGGCAGCGTCGACCTTGGGTGGGGTGTCGACCTTGGGTGGGGTGTCGACCTTGGGTGGGGTGTCGACCCAGGCAGCTTCCAGCCGGGCCATCACGGCATGAGCCACCTGGCTCAGCAGCTGGACTGCTTCTTCACAATCAGAAAGTGGGCGAGGCTCCGTGTCCAGCACGAAGACCGATCCGATGCACAATTGCGACTTCGTCGTGAGCAATGGAACTGACGCATAGAACCGAACGTGGGCCGGACCCGTGACCATCGGATTTTGCGCATACAGCAGGTGCTGGCTCATGTCGGGCACTGCAGTCGGCTCTTTCGTGGCAACGACGTGGGCACAAAGGCTTACGTGTCGCGAAATGTCGGGCTGCACGAGCCCGATGCTCGCTTGAAAGTGCTGGTGGGTCGCATCCACAATACTGATGGCCATCACAGGGCATTGCAGCAGCGACACCGTCATTTCACACACACGATCAAACTCTGTCCAGGCATCAAAACCCTCGACATACTCAAGCACGGCGAGGCGCTCCGCTTCGTCTGATGGCACAGGGGGCTCTGGCCACGGATTGTTCCAGGCTGAGGGGGCTGAGTGCTGGGGGCCGCCGTCCACCGTCGTCACTGGTACTCCCTTCGTGTCGCACTGGTCAAGGCAAACGAAGCAAACGCGAGCGCTGTGAATGACCTGCTTCACGGGAACAATGATGATAGTTTCGTGCTCGCTGCAGGCCCGACAAACAATGCCACCACACTACATGGATCCTGTGAGTGCTCACAGCAAGGCAACGACGTACGATGTGGCAGTGGTGGCGCCGCCGGAGGAGCCCAAAGGCCTTGAGACACACGATGCAGTCAGATGCATAGCGCATCCACTCATGGTGTATCCGCGACGAGTGCACGACGAGCGGGGGCTTCTTTGGGGCCTGCATCAAGATCGCAACTGACACTCAGCCTTTCTCGCCTTCGTCGCACCAGATGCCGCGTGACGCGCGAGCCAATCAGTTCCCGGCGTGGGAAGAAGCAAGTTGTAAACGTGTAAACGCGCGTCCCGGAGTTGCACCAGCGTTGCTCGGGACGACGTAGCAGCTCGGACATGGCCATCCTCAGGCGCAGAGCCGCAAGGATTCCCCTGCAGTTGGAACATACAGAACGAGTCAGTGCTGTTGGTGCCTCGACCAAAATCAACCGGAACAGCGCGAAAGCTCCGGGCATCAATGCCCTTGAGCGATGCTTGATGGTTCGCTATCGAGGCGCAAGCGTAGTTAAGAGGGATGTCGAAAACGGCACCGCACGGGCGCCATCCTTGCGGCAACGACAACTGCTCGCAGCATACCCAGGTGTTTGAACCGGCGTTCGCGTTCGTCAAGGGCAATGTGAGCAAGTGCAAAGTCGAGTGCATGCGGCGGTGAAAAAAGACTCGACGGTTCACGGGGGCACTGGAATAAATACTTTTTGTACACAAAACGACCACTACTGCGGCACCATCGTGGCCACTTGCTGCTGGGTCCGCGCACTGATTGTGAGAAGGTCCAGGAGCCGCAGGGACATGTCGCCGCTCTCGAGTGCCTCGAGCACGCCCCGCGATCGTTCGTCGTCTGCGTTGTCGCGCGGCTCTTCTTCCTTTTCCTCGTCGTCCGCAACCGGGCCACCGAGGTCAAGCGCGGGAAGGACCTCCGTGGTTGGGAAAGACGTGCCTTCGCTCATGTCACCCAGCGCAGTTGTGTCGATGCTGTCGAAGGTGCGGTCAGCGCGCCGCGCCATTCGCTCCAGTGGCGTCGACGCCGCGTCGCTCTCGAGGATCGTAGTCGATGGTGGCCGCGGCTGTACGTCGTCCTCAAGAATGGCCGTGGACGGGCGCGGATCCGGCGAGATGGCGTTAATGGGACCGAACGTCACCGACCGGCGCTCGCGCGGACGGACGGCCGCGGTTTGCTCCATCGACAACTGGCAGTCCTCGAGGTACAGCTCGACGGAAGTTGCGACGTTTTCGAGCGTCTCCCGTGCACGTTCACAGGCCGACGGCGAGCGAGGGTATTGGTCGTAGACAAAGACCGTGCCAACGACGTGACCGTGAACAAAAATCGGCGCGGCGGCGTAAAAGCGGATAGCGGCGGCGCCCGTCACTAGGGGGTTGTGCTGGAAGTGCTTGTCGTACTCGAGGTCGGGGATCGCCACCGATAACTTGGAGACGAGAATGGGCGTGCAGAGACTCACGTGGCGCGCGATGTACGTCTGCAGCAAACCCAGACGCGCCTTGAACCATTGCCGCTCTTGGTCGATGAAGCTAATGGCGGCGACGGACGTTTCTAGTGCCTGGGCTGCCGTCTCGCACATGATGTCGCAGATCGTGTCGGCTGGCGAGTCGAGGATGTTGAGCTTGTACAGCTCACGGAGGCGGGCCGGCTCATCAGGAACCTTGGGAGGCGACGGCCACGGATAGCCCCACTCGGGCGCGCCGCTGCCACCGTTCGACGAGTGCTGCGACACTGTCGACGGCTCCGTGTACGACATGACTACAGGCGCTTTATTACCTGCGGGACGCGGTGGTGGCGAGTTCATCGCCGCCGTGTGTCGTGGTGCAAAGTCGAAAGACGGTCGATCGGGACTGAGCGCGCGGTAGTTTGTGGGGGCTGGAGGGGGCGGGGCCCTGTCGTCGACCTCGCACTCAATGACGCACGCAAAACAGACGCGCGCCGTCGTGCAGCCCCGGCCGCGAACGACTACAAGTTGCTTGTGCTCCGTACACGAGTCGCACACGAGTTCGCCGCACTAGTCACAACCGTGTGAGGCCAAAGCGCCCGTGCCGGCCACACGTACCACACGGCAGTTGTGTTTGCGGCGGTACTTGTTAAAATACTTTTGACAGACGTGACAGGCATCGTCGTCGCGCTTCCAGAAGCGGCGGTCCTTGAGGCCTGCGATGTAGATGGGCTGCTCCTTGGACGAGTTGAGCGCCTCCATCCTTGGCGCCGCGTCTGGCGGGTGACTGGAGAATGCACTGGCGTCACACACGGCACATAAAAAACCAGAGAGTTACGTCAGACGCGCGGTTCTGATTGGCCATCCGGATACGCGACCCCAGGATCAGACGGCCAACTGGCTACCGGCGCCCGTCGAGCGCGGCGGCGTCGAGCGGTGGCAGGACACCTCGGCGGCTTCTACCGGGTGCATGGCGCCCAGTAGCGGCAGCATCCGTTCTGGACGCTGATGGGCGGTGGTGCGCGCGGACACGCGGCCACGTGCTTCCGCAGCGCGTTCTTGTTGATGCGACGCCATTACGCCGCCTTCGTCGTCGCCATGGTGCCACAGTGCCACGAAAGGCGCCGATGTACTATTCCAGCCACACACAACCGGCCTCGCGAGCGCATCGCGCGGTTCGGCGACGGACGCCGTGTCTTTTTGGCGGACTGGTCAACTGAACATTCCGACGTCGGTGTGGCGGTGACATGGCACCGATTGGCGTCCACGGCGATAGTCACTCGCAGCCAAGCTGTGGCGGTGGCGGGCGCTTAGATACGCGCGGACGTGAGTGCTTTGGTGGGCATCTTTGAGATAAAAGTAGTCACAACATCATCGAAGGCATGGAGCAACCCGAGACTATCTAGGAAGCCGTAATGTGTTACCCAGCTCTCGAGTGCAACAGTGCACAGCAGGCTACGGTAAGCCACCGTCGTACTGTAAGGACGGTGTTGCAGTCCACAACCAGTCCCCCCGTATTCCAAATCCAAGCCGACGTGGCACGTTCCGCGAAATCGCCGAGGGCGCGTCTCGATTGTCGATTCTTTGGGTATCCTCATCACTACATGGACTTCGAGATGCTGCGGTTGATCGTGCCGAACGACCGAATCGGTGCCTGGAGGATCCCGCGGCGCTGAAACGCCTCAACGAAGCTCACGAGGTCGCTGAAGATCTCGGTGGCCGCCGTCACCTCGTGCGGCGGCACCAGCGAGTACGCACCCTACGTCGTCGTCGCCGAGGCCTGCCCAAGAGCTTCGTACCGAGTTGAGATGGTAGATGAGATTGTGGTAGAAAGTAAGCGGAAATGACACCGTCGGGGGCAAGAACGACACACAGTACGCTTTTTGGGCCGAGCTGTACCGGATCAGGAACGCTCCTGGCTGCGCATTGCGCTGCAGCAACGCTTGCGCCTCGTCGCGACTGATTTTGCCATGGAAAAAGCTCTGGAGCCCGATCTCGCGGATGCTTAGCAGGCGCTGGGCCAAGAGGAAGGTCTTGTCCGAGTTGAAAAAGACGCTCATTTCCATCGTCGCGAGGAAATGGGACTCCTCCGCAAGTTGCTACAGGCATTGGCTGATCCGTGGCGACCGGGCTACAGCGTACCTCAAGGTGCTGCAGGGCATGGCGCACGATGTAAATGCGCGCCCGGCGGGTCGACGTATCCTTGTCCGTCTCGAGGTCGTAGCTACCGGGTTCCTGAGCTCCGGTCGACACAATCGACGTACTCGAGCTTGGAAAAGTCGACACCCGCCTTGA
The DNA here is from genome assembly GCA_002081595.1 of Achlya hypogyna. Classification (NCBI taxonomy): domain Eukaryota; phylum Oomycota; class Saprolegniomycetes; order Saprolegniales; family Achlyaceae; genus Achlya; species Achlya hypogyna. The sequence continues at coordinate 100,278 of JNBR01000007.1, read as the reverse complement.
CGCTGCGCATGTACTCGTTGTAGCACCAGGTCCCAATAGTGTAGTGGCCGTTCCTAGCGACAGCTCGTGAGATCGGTGCTTGGCTGCAGTGAGCGGCACTCGACATCGACAAAATACGAGCCCGCGGACTTCATGTCTTTGAGCCAGTCGAAAACAGACGAGTGGAAGGGCTTGATGATGTCGCCGTCGGCCATGTAAAAGAGAGACCCGAACCAGAGCAGAATGTCTTGCTGCTGGTAGACCTAGGCGACGACATGTCATCGTGACATACCGTGGATTGCCCCGTACATCAAGCTGCAAAATGGACCGCAGCATCGAGAGCGGAAGCGGTTCGTTCGCTGCGCAAAGCACTTCAAGCACTGGGCGAATGGTTTTCTACCGACATCAGCTGGTGCTGCCCCAGGTGCCTTACCTTGTAGTACTCGATCGACGGAAACTGCGAGTCGAAGCAGTGCTGCAAGCAGCCGCCCATGGACGTCGGGAACGCGTCGAGCTGCGTAAGCTGAAGCTGCCCGACGGCAATCGCGTTGACGAGGTGGCGCGCGTAGAGGAAAAGACCCTCAGCCCGCGCCGCGATGAAATCGACGGTCTCGTCGCGCTTGGCTTCGGATGGGAAATGCGGATCGAGCGCTCGTCCCAAGTACGCTTTAATATCCATCTTGGACTCCCAGAGGCCGGGATCGAGCGATACGGCTGGCGGCATGTACGCCTGCAGCGTTTGGAGCACTGCAGGGTCCTCCCGCGTCCCGAAGACGAAGCGAACCCACGACGGCCACAGATCGATGTGCGCCGTGAGCGTTGCGATGAAGCCCGCCTCGAAGCACTCGATGCCGTCGAGCAGGATCACCTACGATCGGTTAGCCGCGCGCCACCTTAACGAGCGAACGAGCATCGAGCTTGGGTGAGTGATCGCGTTTAGCGGGGCAATGAGCAGCAAGTGGAGCAAATCAACAACCGACTTGACCGGCACAATCTCTTCCAGCGGCTCCCGCGAGCTAAGCAGGTCAATTGTCGGATGCCCACCGCCGTGGACGTACTTGAGAACGTTGGCGTACTCGGGCAGCTGCGTTGTGAGCTGATACACGAGGCTGAGGATGCACCGACGCCCGCTCTGCGTCTGGTCTTCTTCAAGTGACGCAAGGTGAAACGCGGCGATTTCCGGTCGGTTCTGGATGATTTGAGCCGCGACAGCACTCTTCCCTGAGCCGATGACGCCGGAAACGACAAACACGCGGCTGCCGTGCTGCTGTTGAACCCACGCGTCGTACCTACAAGGCGATCTCAGTGGTATGGTCGTCTCAGGGGAAAGGCGCACTTTGCGAGAACCCATTCGCGACCGACAAAGAGCTGCGTGAGTTTACTGACCTGCGACTGAAACGAGAACGGCGAGAGCAAGCTACGCCGAGCCGATGAACTCGCGAGCCGCCTGGCGGCGTACCTGAAGAGCCGCGCTTGCTGGCCGTCATGATCCAAGCCCATCTGCCCGTTGAGTGCCGAAAGCAGCTGCGCATAGCGCTTGGCGTAGCGGGCCGGGTGCAGACCCCAAACGGCCTCGGCGTCCTGGCGGTGCACAGCGCACACATCACACATGTCAAGCCACTGGATGCGACAGATGCTGAGCGGGATCTCGCACGGCCGCACCATGAGCGGTACGAAGCCGAGGCCCTTGGAGATGGCCAGCGAGATCTCGTTGAGGCACACGCCATGTGGTCGACCGACGCTGCCGGGCGTGATGAAGAGCACGAGCTTACCGCTGTTGTCGGCCTGCGCCCAGTCAAGCGCTTGGCGCCGAGCGTCCTCGTCCTCGGCGCTCATCAGCGCCGTCAGCGGCCGCAAAGACATCGGGTGCACAGCCAACCCGGCGTCTGTCATGTCGTTGTACAGCTGCCGCGCGAGGTCCGCGCATTTTTCGCCGTAGCTAAAAACGAAGCGCTGGGTCGAGGCAGTCTCGGGCTTGGCGAGCTGCAGCGGCGCCGACGGTGGACCCTGCGGCAGGCACAGCCCGAGGTTATCCACGCCAGCGATGGCCGGCACGGCGTAAGCCAGCATGTTGTCGCACTACAGCGCTTCACGACGGTACATGGGCAACGCAATGTACCATTTCAAGGAGACCGGTGCATTGATCCAAGCGCGCGTTGAGGGCTGGCGTGGACATCGCGGTCCGCAAGCGGGTATTCCAGGCATCACTGGACTCACTGAGATCGCGCAACGGCACGACGGAGCGCATGTCGAAGTACGGCAGATGCGAGATGGACTGCGGAGGCTCGCATGTCGCGACGAAGACTGGAAAGATGCTCAGTCGCAGGGTGATGGCTACGTGGCGTACAGCATGCGACTTTGGCTCAACGGGGGGCAGCTCACCGCGGGCAATCTCATTGAGGCAGTAGCCATCGGGACGGCGTAGCGCGTGAGGGGTCATAAGTAGCAAGACGCGCCCGTGTTCCTGCGCTTCCTTGACGCGATTCAGCCCATTTGAAATGTCTGTCTCCCAGTCGCAACCTGGCAGCATGCCTAAGCTCATGCAAAAACGTGGCAAAAGTACCGGGTGAGAGCTGCTCGTGGTCGACCCAAACATCGTGGCCGCGAGCCTGCACTGTTTCCCATGACGTGATGAGCCTGTGAGGAGAGGCATTAAGGCATACACTGGTTTTTGAATGCCATGGCAAGCGCTTGGTAGTGGTCGTGTCCATCTATAAAGACTGTGAGGCGCGCAGCCAGACTTGGGGCATGCAGGAAAGGAAGATCTTGAGCTTGGGCCGCGAGTAGCTCAGGAAGGAGATAGCGTCCGGCTGTGGCGATGAGGCCGAGAACATGTGCTCACAGGCCCCACAGAGCCAAGCTCCGCGGCGCTTCAGTAGAAGCACAGACGTCGATTGGCACTGCGGGCAGCATCGCTCGGTGTGCTGCGTCATGACTTGCGTGGTGACTCAATGTGCCATTTCTATCCGGACAAGTGGCAGATTATCCGGACCATCCGGTTGTGCGGGGACACGATGTTGCATACATCTTCTGGCCTTGTCAGTCATGCACTAAACTGCAGGAACTGCTGCGCAGGCAAGCTTGCTAGGAAACAATGGGGCGGCGGCCCGATCGGATCGGCGATAACGTCACGTCCTTGCCGCTGTGCGCCCAGTCGCGTGATCTCAACGAAGGGCATGTTGCATTGACAATTATAATAAGATTGACTTCGTTGCCTTGTCGCATCACTGCCCTCAAAGCTGAGAACGACTGGCGTGTTGTCTCTTTTCCACTCGATATATATGGTATGCTTGGACGAGACCAAAGGTTGGAACAGAGTTTTGTTCATCTGTCCACGGCTGCAGCTACTAAACTAGTTTAAGAATCTTATGATCGATAAGATTAAGGTCCAAAAAGCAAGGCACCCTCGGTCGCAAGAGCTTTGTGAACACTTTGCCACCAGCTCGTATATCTTTTTCAAGTAACTAATTCAAATGTTTAACTTGATGCAGCCCGAATACATAAATGTCCTGTAGTGGAGTTTAACACAAAGTAGCGTAGTCATCGCCTCCTTAAAGTGTGCATTCACAGCGCTGTACACATGCGTATACTTTTAAAAATCATGCACTTGTGCACTCTCATCGACGTTCGGGCGGTTTGCGGCAAATTGCAACCAGGCGTGCTCATCGTGTAAATGACAAGCGGTCCTCTTCAATTCACCGTTAAATAATTTCTCTAAATAGTCTTTCTAAAAAGCCTTTTTATTCTTTCGGACAATATCCGGATTGATCCAGTTGCAGCCGGGGCGTGGAATTTTGGCCAATCAGGTGTGCGCAGGGCACAAAGAAGGAAGCGGCGTATCCACGGCAGCGATGGACGTCAAGGCGGCGAAGGGCGACGACGTGTCCGAGTTCTCGCTCAACTTCGTCGGCGGCCCGATCAAGTTCCGTGGGGAAGAGGGCGTCTTCTTCTCCAAGCTCTTTCATATCGTACGCAACCTCGGTGCTATTGCCTCACTACTGGATCGTCCAGGTGGACATTGACGGCGATGGCTTTGTGGGTGGCATTGAAGGCGCAGCTTTCATTCGCCGAGCGAACTTGCCAAACGAAGCCAACCGAGAGGTATGCTCTGTGAAGCCGTGTCTCGCACTGATTCGGCAATAAGGTGTGGCGACTTGCAAGCGGAGGCAAGTCGCAAGACAAGCTCGGGAAGGACAGTTGGTTTGTGGCGATGAAGCTGGTTGCGCTGGTACAGAGCACAGGCAAGTGCAAGTTGCAGTTGCTATACGAGGCGAGCACTCCGCTACCGCTGCCCGATTTCCATCTCGAGGGCCCTCCCGACAATGTGGTATGAAGACATCAAACTGCTCGGCGGAGACAGCGTGCCGCGATAGCTGCCATCGCCCCCCGATGGCGCCGTGCATGATCGCCATTTCAAGATCCTCGTGAGTAGCCCCACGGTCGTCGGCACGAGCTACAATCGCTTCACGCAGTACATCGTCTCCTCCACGGTACAACCACCTGCCAGCCACGCGCGGTAGCCTGCTCCTTAGACGGACAGTCCTCTCTTCCCTGTCGCCTCGTGCCAAGTGCGTCGGCGCTTCAGCGACTTCGAGTGGCTTCACCAGCGTCTCACGGAGCGCTTTCGCGGTACGATCATTCCGCCGATCCCAGAGAAGCGCTGGACGGGCAACATGGACGCAACCTTCGTCGAGGAGCGACGGCAAGCGCTTGAGCACTTCATCGTTCGCGCACGCCGTCGCCGCCCGTGTTCACCGTTGCCATGCTAGAATGAAGTGTGCAACCATGAGAAACTCTCCAAGACGTTCGAGGTCCAGATTGTGTTGACCGCCAACAACGAGGTGCGCGCCCGGCTGCTGTCCAACGTCGGTCAAACCGGCCTAGGGACTGGTCGCGGGTCGAGAGCTGCTTGCGATACAGCCGGCCGTCGCCGCCTATGTGCCCAAGACGGCGTCCGTTACAAGCCTCTGGAGCTCCATGCGCGACTCGCTTTTCGTGAGCACTGTGCAGCAGCCCGTTGAGATCAAGACGGACGAAGATTACACCAAGGTGTGTACCTCCGCCGCGGCCACCGCTCACCGCGCCCAGATCGGCGAGCAGATCGACGTGTACAGGAAACGCATCGGAGAACTCGTGCGCTGCTCCGACGTCGTGTACAGTGCCCAGCGCGCCGAAGGCTACGAACTCTCGCGGTGTGGGACGTACTTCGCTAACCTCGCGGTGCACGAGCGCGACGACGTCGAGATGAGTCATCTCATGGGCGTCCGTGCCTCACACTGCCACCCGAGCCCATGGCTGCCTGTAGAGCACGGGCGAATGCTTTGAAGCGCTGTCCCTCGTCTACCAAGACCAGGTGCGTGACCGCCACCGACGCCTCTGACCGCGGCGCAGCTGGACAAGGTGCTCGCCAACTACGTCTCCAACATTCGGTACCTCGCGGGCAAAGTGGGTGCTGTCAAGGTGCGTCCGCCGAGAAGATTGCACCCATGGGCGGCGTAGACCGTCATAAGCAACCGTGAATATGCAATTCAAGAGGTGCACCAAGCGAGCGCCACCATGCACCGCAACAAGGAGCGCTTCGCAGCGGCCCGCGCCAGCAGCGGCGCCGCAGCGTCGGCCATGATCGCCGAGCAGAAGATGGTGTCGGTGCGTGTGTTCGCCATGCTTCTGAGCTCACAGCGCGGGTGCAGGCGGAAGATCGCATGAACTCGGCAAAAGAGCAGGTCGACTTCATCGCATCGAGCCTCAAGGTCGAGACGCAACGGCTGTACCTGGGCAAGGCTGCCGAACTCAAGCAGTCGCTCCTCGCGCTCGCTTCAACGCACGCCGAATACCACGCAACGGTACGCTTCCCGACCAGAGATGTCAGCTCACTCGGCGCAGGCACGGGCGTCCTGGGCAGCGCTGCTGCCTGAGGTCGGCGCGACGGCCAGCGAAGTGGCCGCGAGCGTCGAGCGCACGGCGCGGCCAGTGCCCTTTGCACGACCGGGCGTGTAAAGTGAATCGAGTGTTGTGCTTAGGCTCCTACTGCCACTCGTTCTTGGTCTCTTCGTCGTCGTAGTCCTCCACGACAACCACGTCGTCTTCGTCGTCGTCGTCGTTGATGAGCAGGTCGTCGTCCGCGGCGGCGTCCCCAGCCACAAGCACTTCACCGTCCTCAAACTTGAGCCCATCGAAGATGGACAAGTCCGCCATCGTGAGCACGTTGTACGACTCGAGCACGGTATCGCGGTCCCAAACGTCGCGCGAGTAGCGGCGGTAGCCCGCGGGTACATGGCTTACTTCGTCCTTCTACGCCCGCATGAGTTGCGCGACCAAGCTAACCACGTACGTCGGGCTGCTGCAGGAGATTGCTCAGGTGCTGCTGGACTGCGGCCCGGAACGCGTTGTTTGTTTCTTCTTTCTCTAGCGCAAAGTGACCCTGTGCTCCAGGATGAGGGCGTCAAATCGAGGGCAAGGACTACGTGGTAAAGCTTGCGCAGGTTGTCGAAAGCGCGGTTGCCGACCGCAATGCCCGCCGGTGTTCGCTGCGGCGTCGGCGTCCACTGCTGCACGTAGGCGTAGACATCGACGTGGCTCGGCCCAAAACCAGCGACAATTGGAGCCATGAGCGCCCTACGACTCGCTTGGACGGGGCGTGGCACCGCAGGACGTACTTGACGCACGAGTGCGTGGCCTTGTAGCGCAGAATGTCAACGTACTGGTGCGTCTCGTTCACAAAGCCCCACGAGCCGTTCGGCTGCTGGTGCGCGAATACGAAGGCGCGGCAGGACGCAACCATCGCTGCGTGGTCGGGCGCCACGTCGGTGAAGAGCTGCATGCAGTGCAGCGCCGTGCCCACTTGGTCGTACATGTTGCTCGCCATCCATTTGCGAAGCATGTCGGCGTTGAACAGCAGCTTGTGCTCGAGCGCAAACGGCGGCGCGTCGAAGAGCCGCGTGCGGTGGTCGCTCAGGAGGTCAAGGAGGCTGCAGATCATCTTGAGCCTACGACGGTCACCAGCGGCGCGCGCAAGGACGGGCCTACTGCTCGCCGTAGAGTGTATTCTCCTGTGCGGACGCCGGATTCGTGATGTAATGTTGCCGCAGTACGGGCCAGTGCTGGATGACGTCCACGACGCTGCAGCCGATGGGGATGCCCACTTGCTCTAGAAGCCCGTGAGCGCCGCATCCGGTAGCGCCTCGCACCGGCGTGGTACACGATCACAAACGTGGACCGATACCCTTCGTACATGGAGGGAAAGTTGCACAGCCGGCCGCATTTGCACTTGACGAGCTACGCGGGAAAGATAACGAAAGGAAGAACTTGCGCTGGAGCGTACGCGGCGCTCGTTGCGCTTGCCGCAACCACCGCAGAGGTTCGAGTAGCGCACGGTAGGCAACTCTTTTCGTGGGTCCCAGCCGAGGAGGTCCACAACCGAGTGCTGCGCCACCTGCACGGCGACAGCTTCCACGAGCGCATTCGAGATGTTGGCACGCTTTAAACTACATGGCGTGGAGGCAAGGCCAGCACAATACCACGAACCTGTATAGCACAACGATGGCGTTGATGAGGTCCTTCGGACTGAGCTTCTTGGTCACGACGTCCACGAGTTTCTCGGCGATGAGGCGCTGGCCGTTGTGAGCCGTGGCGGGAGGCAGGAAGGAAGTACCTGCGCAAACTGCGGCATGTAGTAGTCGAGCATGGGCCGCACCGCCGGTGGTGCGTGAACGGCCAGCTCAAACAGGTGCAACACTGAGACGTGGCCAACGAGCGCAAAGAGCTCTGGCTTGGCCATGATCGAGTGGATGTACTCGATGCCGCGGACCATCTACGCCGGCGGAGGTGAGGCGACCTCGCACAGGATGGAGGCCGCTACGGCAAGTGTCGTTGGGTCGCTCGTGGCCACGGGCTGGAACGGAGGGGACGCCCACATGATGCGGCAGCTGCCGCACAGCTTCTGGCCTAGGAAACGTTGTGGTGCTAGCGGCGACTTCGACAAGCGTACCATCTATGCATGCGGCGTGGACGGCAATCAAGCACCCCAAGCAGGGGAGGATCACGCCGTCGTTCTTGCCGCAGAGCCAGCAGGGCTTGACCGAGGTCGCAGGAGAGACGTCGGGTTTGACCACAACGGGAGCGGGTTTGATGACACCGGGCTCCGGCTTAGCAGCGATAGGAACGGGCTTAGCAGCGATAGGAACCGGCTTAGCAGCGATAGGAACCGGCTTAAAGGCGGCGGGCTCTGGCTTGACGGCGGCGGGTTCAGGCTTGACGAGGGCAGGATCAAGCTTGACGAGGGCAGGATCAAGCTTGACGATGGGTTCGGCAGGAAGCGGCTGTGTAAACCACGAAGGCCGCTCAGCACCAGTGCTTATGTCGATGGGCTTGAGGCGCTTTGCTGGTGCGGCCAACGCCAGGTCCTCGCTCGGCGGGCGTTTGACATCCACAGGTGCTGCCGTTGGCGCCGTGGTAAGTGCGTTCGCCTCCTCGAGAGCCTCTTTCTCTGATGCGTTAGAATCTACATGAGGAGGCGTGCTAAGGTATAGCTTCATCTTATTGACCACTCGCTCACCTGCCAATGCATCCCATGCAGTTCCCATTGCTCTAGTCGCTTCCGTATCGACTTCCTCGCCGAGGTCCGACAAGTTCACAATGAGGGAGTTGTCGGAGCAGAACTCCGTGCCATCCAGGTCCTGGGAGATGTCATCCGACACGGCGTTGTTCATGGCAGGTTGCTCTGTCGGTGCCGCAGCCAAATTTTGCTCCATGGGATCTCCGCCGATATAAAATATCACATCTTTTTCTGCCATACCAACATCAAGTTCCATGCTCATAATAATAAAACAGTTTGTGCGCGCGCTCATTGGCTGTATTATCCTCGGCTTACCCAATGCCATTCGATTATTCCTTAAATATTCTGGCCCTTTCAGCCAATCCCATGCCATTTGAATGGTATTTTCAGCCAATACGAGACCGACAGCTCGTCGGCAGTCACAACAAAACCGACACGATGGTGAAATCGCCGCGACCGCAGGTGGCGGAGGACTCGGACTCGGGCTCCGAGGACGAGTTCTTGCGCCTTGCATCGGCGTCCGCCCGCAGGAAAGCTGGTCTACCTGTCCGCACGTCGTCACCGCGGGGTGACCGCCAGACCCAGACGGAGAAGAGCACAAACGCACTTCGCCAAGCAGCGCGCAAAGCTACGTTCATCGTCTCGGGGCAGAACGCGGCAAACCGGCGACTGCAAGCTACCATGGATGCATTGGAGGCGAAGACAAAGAGTTTAACAGTGGGCACCCCCGCGCCGGGAAAGACAATCTTCGAGGCCAAGGCGGCGTCCGGGGAGATCCCATTGTCGGCGATTGCGATGCAGTCCGCGCCCTCCGATGTCCAGGAGATGTACAAGGTCGGGTATGCCTACATGGAATCCGAGCAGTGGAAAGAGGCAGCGGCCGAGTGGGAAAAGATCGTCATCCTCCCCGAGCCGTCGCTCGACTGGTTCCTCCCTCTCTTGGCGCAACTCGCGTTTGTCTACAAAAAGCTTGGGTACCTGCGCCAGGCCATTAAGTGCTACGAGCGCATCCGCACGGCAATCCGCACTGCCGACGGCGGCCACCTCGATTTCCTCGCCGACACGCTGCATCAGCTCTCGGCCATCTACCACGAGCTCGGTGACATGGCTCGGGCCATGGCGTGCACCGACGAGGCAAGCGCCATCTTGCTCGAGCTTGTCGGCAAGAGCTGCGACACGCCTGCGGAGAAAGCGCGGCTCGAGGAGCTCCACGAGGGGCGGCTACTCGGGCGGCTGCTCCAAGACGCCGCCTCTGGCGACTTCGATAGTGTCCACCGCGCGCTGGGCGACGGCAGCGTCGGCTTTGACCGCCTCGGCGCCTTCGTGGACCCCGCGACGTCGGCAACGTTCCTTATGGCAGCGGCCGGCGCCGGCAGCCTCCCGCTCGTGACGGCGCTGGCTGAAGCGATGCCACCGCCGGCTATTGAGCGGCGGGACGCGCAGGGCAACTCGGCGCTTGCATGGGCCTGCAAGTTCGGCCAAGTGGCCGTCGTGGCGTTTTTGCTCGAACATGGCGCGTCCTTCCAGTCGCTCAAAAAGGAAGAGCTCAAGACGTGGCCCAAGGAAAGCCTTGCGACCATCCAGGCGCACCTTGCGCGGAAAAAAGCCAAGAAGGAGCCGCTTTACCAGCCGCTGGTGCCTGTGGCGCCCACGCCGCCGCCACTTTCCCCACGCAGCCTCGCGCCGACGACGGTCGCTGCGCTGCTGTCGCCCAGGCCGCCAGCATCAATGCCGGGGCCCACCGACTCGGTGCTCTCGCCGGCGTTCAACGCGGCGCCGCGCAGCACGGCCGCCGCCTCGGGAGCACTCGTGGGGCGGGAGCTGCAGCAGTGGCAGCCGGACGACGACGACGAAGGAGCGAGCGTTCAAGATGGCCTCGAGGCTGCGGTGGGCGACTGGGATCAGTTTGAGGCGAACAAGCGGCTCTTCAATGTCTCGTCGGGCTTTGATGAACGGGTGTACACGACCGCCCACGTGGAAGGCACGGCCGCGCAGAGGGCAGAGGCGCAGCGCCTGGCCGACGAGATCCTCACGGAGCGTTCCACCAACAAGCATGTGCGCGAGGAGCGTGGCCTATCGGACGACGAAGATACCGCGTACGACCCCGAAGCGCGGTACGGCGCCGTGCTCGGAAGCGGGGCCTATGCTGAAGCTGGCGCGGGCGAGGCTGCCCACGACGGCTTCACGGACCGCGCAGTTTTGCACAAGCCCCGCCACGAGTAATAAATGCTGAGTTGTCTGGTTTTCTTTGTTGCGCGACGACGAAGCTAGGACTGTGTCGTCCAGGCGTGGCTTCCCGAGATGCTACCTGGAAGTAGTGAGATGGCGCCCACGATACCTGTCGTGATGCTAGCGTACCTCGGGCTGGCGCTTCGTTCAGCCCGTGTCCATTGAGAGGGGCGCTTCGTGTGTGGGGTTCATGCGCATCTGTGGATTGTTGTATCTTTTTGTGTTATAACAGCGTTACGATCTGACAATAACAGTTCCGGCCATAAACTCAAGCACTGCATTCATGGACTCGGCGAAGCGGCAGTGGCTGCAAGAGGCGGAAGCCCGCAAGCGCGTCAAGAGTGCGCTGGGCACGGCGCCGCCCACTGGCTTTACATCACTGGCAACACTAGATCTTACGGACGATGGCAGCGTCCCCGACGCGCCAATGGTGCCGCTGGAAAAGCCCATGCCCCGATATGCTGGCGCCCCCGTGTATGCGTACCGTGACAAACCTGACGACGACGACAACGACTTGGGCGACACGCAGGCAGACACGGAGATCGTCGAGTTTGTTGCGTCCCAGGCCATCATGGAGATGACACAGACGCAGCCGTTCTCCCAGGATATGGTGTGTATGCGCCTCAAGTTGCACCCGACCGTAGTCGCGAACCTGAGCCCCGAATCCATCGAGCACCTCGCGCTCCTCGGCCTGCGCGAGCTCGAGTTTAGGTACCTGCACGACGATTGCCACTCTGACGCTTACGATGATTGCAGCTTGCTGACGCCGCCCGTCATGCTCGGGCGTGAGCTGTTCCAGAAAGCGCTCTCGAGCAATAAGTACGACGCCAAGTCCATCGAAACCAACAAGCTCAGCGGTAAGCACTGCAAGCTCGAGTGCGTCGCCGACCCGACGTCCCACCGCACCGTCGTGCGCCTCACCGATCTCAGCACCAACGGCACCAAACACAACGGTGTGCGCATGGGTACGAGATCACCTGGACGGCAGCCGTCTCCACTGCGGCCTAGTCAAGGCCAAGCCGCAAACGCTGCACCACGACGATAAGATCACACTCATCTCGTCCAACTCGGGCTCCGTATTGCTCGGGTACGCACCCTGCCCGTCGATCCCGGAGAACAAAACCTCCTCCAGCTACATCGCCGAAGACCCGCACGTCGTGGGCGCCAACGCCACGGCAGTGGCAGCTCCGGCGAGCGCCACCCACGGCCACTCGTCTAAGCGTCACATTCAAGAGAACGTCCTCGTACGCTCGGAGGACTCCCGGCGTGAGCCCAGTGTGTGCTCCTTAGGGTGTCTTGTTTTCGTCGCCACTGGTTGGCCGCGACGCCCACGGGCGACTGCACCCCATCGAGGTGCCTCGAAAGCACAGCGTACCGCGCATATCTCACGCCGGCTAGGAACTCGACTTGAGCCGCGAATACGATAACTTGACCAAAACGCTCGGAGACGCCGCGAAGCATGCGGTAAGCTAGCGGCGTTGAGCGGCCGCTGAGTCTGCGTAGATCACCAAGCCCGACGACGCCAGCGGTACCTGCGGCGACAAGGCTCTTGGCCGATGGCTCACCGCGTAGTGATGCTCGTACCGCGCGAGATCGATCTTAACGTGCAGTTCGCCACCTCGGACAACTTTCAAGCGATGATGACCCTTGGGTGCCGGGCTCTGCACTTCTCGGGCCACGGCAGCCCCAAGTGCTTGTACTTCGAAGACCAGGAGAGCGCCGTGCACCCAATGGTCACGGACGAACTGCGCCGCTGCTTCTTCGGCGGCGCGCAGAGCCCGTTGCGCCTTGTGGTCGTGCAGGCCTGCCACTCCCACAACTGCGGTGCGTCTCCCGCGGCCGCCGAGGCTCACAGTCCGCAGCGTCCGCTTTCCTCGCGTGCGGTGTGCCCCATGTGATCGCTGTCAAGGTCGAGGAGCGCCTCGAGGATCAGGCCGCCATCGTCTTTACAAAGTACGGCAGCCGCGCCGGTCCCAGCTGCTCAGCGGCGTAGGAACTTCTACCTCGCGCTCGGCCAAGGCAAGGGCGTCGCCGACAGCTTCGACATCGCTCGCCACGCCGTCGCCGTGTACCCGCACCTGGCGCAGGCCACCAAGGTGGTAGCGGAGTCGCGGACTCGCTGACATCGATGGCAGGCGGCCGCAAAGTTTCGGCTGTTACCCGAAGGCGCGGACCACTCGGAGATAGTCTTTCCAATGGTCGAGATGCCACTGGCCGAGTACGAGTCGCAAGCACCATCGGGGGAGCGGTTTCCGGTCGTGTGGTGCAGCAAACTGCCGTCGCTGTGCCAGGTACGCGCTTCCAGAATGATGCGGCGCGAGCGCACACCGTAGCACTTCCGCCACCGTGAAGCAGATCAGTACTACGTATGTACGAGTCGGCGCCAAGGCCTCAAGCGCGGTAGGTATGCGCGCACTTTGCCACGACCGGGCGCAAGTTCGTGTGGCTTGTGGGGCCTGCTGGCGTCGGCAAATCGCAGCTGTCGTACGCGACTGCGCGGTACCTTGGCGCCCGCCGCTTCTTTCCCGCCGGTATCAAGTTCGTGTACGTGGGCAAGCTCGTGGCCGAAGACCTCGCAACACACAACAACAACACGATCATGCTTGGCCACCGGGTGATTGCGGCCATCAAGGACCGCGTTGCAGCGTGGCTGGCGCGGCTGTTCGATCACGCGTGGGTGTCTTGAGTGGCGCGCCGGCTGAGCGTGGCTAGGCGGACATCGAGCTCCGAGCAGCATGCGCTGCTGGTGCTGGACGGCGTCGACCCGCTGCTTGAGCGCGAGGAAACCGATGTGCTCAACTGGATCGAGTCTCTATGCACACAGTACGCGTCGCTGCGGCTGCTGGTGACGGCGCGCAAGCACGTGGTGTCGCCCGTCTTCCAGACCCACGGCGGCCGGCTGCAACATCTGCACCCATTCAGCGCGGCGCAGGCCGTGGACCTCCTGCGTAGGCTGCTGGGCAAGGACCGCGGCCTTAAGCTCGCGGACCTCACGCGCTCACCGCTCGCTTCCACCGTCAACCACCCCGACCCCAACGTAAACCTCTCGCTCGTTCTGGAGCGCCACCCGGCAGTGCTGCAGACCGGCTTCTTGCCGCGCGAGATTGCCGCGCTCGCCTCGCGCCTTGTGGCATCGCCTGATACGCCCCTCGATGCGCTTGTCGACTCCTCAATGTAGCTCGTGTGTGAATCGCTCTGTGTCGGTGCCTCTGCGCAGGTGGGAAAGTAGCTAAAGGTGCTTGCTACGGGGACGAAGCCGACGGCGTCCAGCTCTGGAACGGGCGGTCACCAGGAAGGTCGATACGCTGCCGACTGATGTGAAGAGGGCACTTGGCAACAGCAAGCGCTGCGCCTATGACGCCTCGTCGGTGAATAGATCGGTCTTGAGCGGACTTGCAACGCATTCGTCGTTGGAGCGCACCTGAGTGAGCTCAGTGAGCTCACCAAGCTGCTGAGACTGCATCGTACACGGTTGTTTCCCCAAAGCACGAAGTATTCATCACCCAAATCTCTCATTCCCGCAACGTTCCTTCCCCTGACGCTCAGCAGTGGCACGGGCGGCAGTGCACAGCTCTGGCGCTCGTGTAGTCGCCTCTCGGATCGAGGTCGGACCCGCTTCATGCGTGCTGATGCGCTGCTGAGGCGCAGCCGTAGCGCTGGCAGAAAGCACACCGGGGTCGATGTGCGCCCTTCGCATCTCGTAGTTTGCAAGTAGATGCGAGCGACGTGCAGGGGGCTTGAGATCACGTGTCGAGCCAAGTGAGAGGACGTGCAGACGGCGGCCTCAAGGCGGCGCATTGCCCCCAGTCGACATGCGTCCGATAGACTTCCGCGAGTACCCAGAGGCTGGAGAGGACGTCGGTGCTTCCAGCCCGACTTTCGCGACAGGGGCAATGAGGCTCGAAACTTACACCTGACTGGCCCGAGTCTCCTCGAGCCATGTACCAGGTGCCGTGAAGAACTCGCTGCTGGTGCGACGGCCGTGCCTCAAGAGCTGTTGCCAGGAGCATCTTCCACAGGGGTTGTAAACGCGTCCAGTTGCAGTACGTAGCAAAGGGAACGGTTCCAAAATATCGCACTGAGACTTGCCTTCGACACAACTGAACTGGGTACCCGCTCGCAGTAGCCAAGTCGCGTCGTCGTCCGCAGCAAGCCGACCCTCCGTCGAGAGTGCGAGGCGCTCAGCAGCCGCACGTTCTGGCGGATCAAACTCTGGAACCCTCGTTGCCCATTGCTTCTGCTCGCTGGCAAGGGGGCATCACCATCGTTCGAAGAGACAAGCTCGCTCGTACAGTGTACTGTACGAATGCGCGGCGCTGGCCGGGGAAGCCACGGCGGCGTAGGCGCGCGCTTGGCCCTCTGACGACAGGTGCACCCGTGGATGAAATCTTTGTTGGGGTGTCGCATGTCGGCGCCGGACTGCTCGCCGCGAGTGGCCGCAGTCAGGTCTACAGCCCGCGCTTTGCTTCCGTGCGTCGTCCCATCGCGCCTGCCACTGACGGTGGGCGCTCGCACTCGGCGGCGCCGCCGAAGCGAGGGAGACGGCCGGTGCACCGCAACTTCAACAAACCCCCGCTTGGCGCGCCTTGTCGCGGAGTTGCCACCTCGAACCTCTTACATCAACATGCACCCGGCCGAGCACAAGTCGCCGACGGAAGATGCAGCGCTCAAGCGCCTTATTGCCGCCAACCTGCCTTCGCTCCACGCCAAGACGATTGCTCTCTGTGAGGGCACGTTCGAGGTCCTCGCCGACATCCCCGCGGCCTATCGTGTTGGGCTCTTCGCGGAGCCGAAAACGTACTCGTGCTACGTGCGGCTTTCGAACGTCTCGCCCGTAGTGCAGCCCGACGAGGTCAAGGACGTGCGGGGTCTCGCGATCAAGCTGCTGCACGTGCCCGGGGCCAAGGTGGCGGCATCCACGGAGGCCGGCAGCCAGGACTTCGTCTTGTCGACGACGCCTGTGGTGCACGTGGGCACGGCGGCGCGGCTTGCCGCCCGCGCGCGCGACCCGCTTTTTGCGCTCAAGCGCGTGCTCTCGGGGCAGTGGCGGGCGCTGGCGACCGGAGGCACCCGACCTTCGTCGCTGCTTAACCTGCGCTACCACAGCGGCGTGGCGTACGCATTCGGCGACAAGCTTGCTGTCAAGTACTTGCTCGTGCCGGTGGCCGCGGCGCCCGTGCCTCGGCGGCACCCCGTGCAGGACGACTTCCTCTCGGCGCAGGCGCAGGCTCAGCTGCATTGCATGGACGTCGCGTTCGACTTCTGCGTCCAAGTGGGCCGCGCTGGCCTGAGCGTCGAAGACGCGAGCGTGCGCTGGTCCGAGCAAGAGGCACCGCCTGTGGTCCTCGCGCGGCTCTCGCTGCCTCGCCAAACATTTCGCACCAAGGAGCGACGGGCACTTGCGGCCTCGCTGTGCTTTGACCCGGTACACGCCTTGGAGGTGCACCGCCCCATTGGCAGCCTCAACCGCGCGGGCGAGGCCCTGTACAAAGCCCGTCGGTCCCGCACGTAATATCATGTTATCTATTCTGCCGATGCTAGCAATCATCCTTCACGGGCCACGACAAGAGCTGGCATCGCGCCACGCTTCGTCGGGCGAGCTCACGTCTCACGACGAGTAGCCGACTGTCCACTGGCGCCATCGCGGATCAGAATGGCGTTGTGTACATGTCTGGCATCTTCCCCTCGATCGCGGGTAGAGGGCGGGTCCAGAGTGGAGGCTGCGACAAAGATCTTGAACGCAATCAGCCATTCCGGCCCACACACAAGGTTCGTCCGCCCGACGCCTCCTCTTTGAGAACGCGTTGTCGGCGCTCTGCCGCACCGATCGGTCCATGCGAAGTGCATCGAAGTCCGTGTCCGCGGTCGTCCATGTCCGCAGTCGTGTTCCGATTGCTCGTTCCTCATCTTCCGTGTCGGCGGTCGCGCTGCCATAATCCACCTGCTGGGATTATGGTGCGTCATCACCCGCGAGAATGCATACCTGATTTGACGCTTGCATACAAATGCCAAGATGATAATGGATATCGAAAGAGAGAGGTTTACCCCGAAGCCGTTCGAAAGATCGGCAGTTGCCAATTTCCATGGACGCGCTTCCGACGATCGCCGCGGCAGGTGTCGCGACCTATTTCGTCCTCGGACGCTTCGTGCACATCGAGCGTGTGCTCAAGAAGGTTCTGCCGTACGGCCTCGCGGCTGGGCTCTATTGGCGCTGGGTCGAATATGGGCAAGGGCACGCCACGTCGAGCCTTTTGGTCCACGCGTTGGCTGTCGCTGAAGCCCATGCGCCGTCGGTGGCATTTGTTGCAGGAGATGCAATTGTGCTTCTTGTGACCATTCATGTTGCTTACTACATCTTCGACCGTCTGCGCAAGGCACGGTATGGCTTCTCGAAGAAGCAGGCGATCAACAAGGTTGGCAACGCGGCGATGGCGGCGCTTCAATACATTCCGTTCCTTCAAGCCAAGGTTCGGGCCGAAATCGCCAAGATCGAGCACGACATTCAGCACTCGTTCCAAGGCCAAGGGAAGTCGGAGGCGCAATTTCCCAAACTCTACGCACTCCCGGAGAAGGGCCGGAACCCCGACGACGTCCTCGCTACCATGACGGCCATGGTGCACGGTGAGGACAAGCGCTGGCAGGACGGTCTCGTGTCGGGCGCTGTGTACCACGGCGAGGCCGCGCATCTCGAGCTGCTGAACAAGGCCTCGGGCCTCTTCGCCGTGGCAAATCCGCTGCACGCCGACCTGTGGCCGAGCGTTGTGCGCTTCGAATCCGAGGTGATCGCTATGACCGCGAGTCTCATGAGCAACGGGTCCCCCGACGTGTGTGGCGCCCTTACGTCTGGCGGCACCGAGAGCATCGTTCTCGCCACCAAAGCCCACCGCGACTGGTTCCGCCACGAGCACGGCATCACGCAACCCGAAGTCATCGCCGCTGTGACAGCCCACGCCGCCATCGACAAGGCGTGCGACATGTTCGGCATCAAACTCATCAAGGTGCCCGTGGACCCGGTCACCTTCCAGGTCGATCTGAATGCTGTGCGCTGGAACATCTCCGCCAACACCATCATGCTCTACTCGAGCGCGCCCAACTTTCCCCAGGGCACAATCGACGACATCGAGGCGCTCTCGGCCATCGCGACGCAGTACGGCGTCGGCCTCCACGTCGACGCTTGCCTCGGCGGCTTCGTGCTCCCGTTCGCGCGCATGCTCGGCGTTAAGCTGCCCAAGTTCGACTTTGGCCTGCCTGGCGTCACGAGCATGAGCTGCGACACACACAAGTACGGCTATGCCTCCAAGGGCACGTCGGTCGTGCTCTACAAGAACAAGGCCATCCGCCGCTTCCAGTACTTCGCCTACTCGGACTGGACCGGCGGCCTGTACGCGACGCCCACCATCGCGGGCAGCCGCCCTGGCGCGCTCAGCGCCGCCGCGTGGGCGTCCATGGTCAAGATGGGCAAGGAGGGGTACATGGAGAAGACTCGGGGCATCCTCGACACGGTCGCCGTCATCAAGCGCGGCATCCAGGCCATGGACGATCTCTACCTCCTTGGCGACCCCCTTGCTATGGTGCTGTGCTTCGGCTCGCGCAGCTTCAACGTGCTCAAGGTCTCGGACCACATGTCTAAGGCGGGCTGGAGCCTCAACGCGCTGCAGCATCCCACGAGCGTCCACTTGTGCGTGACTGTGCGCCACATCGGTAAGGGCGACCAGTTCCTCGCAGCGCTCCGCGACGCCGTCAAGGCCGTCAAGGACGACCCACTCGGGAAGCTCGAGGGCGGCACCGCCATCTACGGCATGGCCTCGACAATGCCCGCTGGCCCTGTCGAAGACATCCTTCGCATCTACACGGATGCGACCATCACGCTTTAGGGCTGCATGAATCTACTTTATATCGAACCGCGATTGACTTTTCTGTACAACTGCTATGACTCATCAGAGGAGCCGGGCCGTGAGGTGGCTTCGCGGCAGGAGGTTGTCTCGTCGCGCATGCGCACGCACGTCTCTCGAATTGAGCTGACGTGAGAAGATCACAGTGCGAGGACTGCAAGAGACCCATGTAAATATGGCCCGGGCAGGGTTTGCAGTGGACGTCAAGGGAGGGACTGGTAGCAATCACTACAGCGGTGCGCTGGCAGCAACGAGAATTTCACTGGCCGTCCGTCGACTACGCTGAGTACACAAACGAGATTTGATTTTGCAACGCCATCGTGAGAATGGCGATCACAGGCTATATCTATCGGCGACACAGACGCTTACTTGTAGGTCTCCATCTGGCGGGCGACCTCCGCGACGTACGCAGCCTGGGCGGCCTCCTTGGTCATGCCCTTCTTGGCGTTCCAGGCGTCCCACTTGGCCTTGCCAGCGAGGTCGAACATGCCGGGGCGCGACGTGTTGCAGTCGCCCTCCGTGCCCTGCTTGTAAAGGGCGTAAAGCGCGAGCTTGTCGTCGTTGGAGGGCGACGAGGCGGGGTTCCAGTTCTTGATGGCGGCGGCGGCGGCTTCGAAGTCGGACATGGCAAATTCTCAAGTGACTTCGGCGAGCCCGCCATCGCCGTCCGGTTTGCATCCGGATGATCCGGTTGCGTTGACGCAACACCTTCTCGAAGGCGAGTTGAAGATAAAAACACCCAACTGGCCGGCCTCTGCCGCGGAGAGGCTGAGGAAGCCACAGGAGCAGCGGGGTGCCGCCGTCACAGCTACTGACAGCTCGGACTGCTAGGAGTGGAGGTAGTTGCAGCCGATGGTCGCGGGATACAGGACGCAGGACTTGGATTGTTGCAGCGCCCGTCATGGCGTCCCTACGGCGGCGGTAATGACCCACCCGGTTTGCATTGGGTTGGGAGCACCTGATGCGGATGCAGCGATGACGAAGAGGCAAGATTCCACGAGCTACGTGGCCTCCCCGGCGCGGATCGGCTGACGCCAGATCAGGAGGCTGGGCAGGGGTAGCGTCACGGTCGACTCGACGCCGTGTCGATGCGATCGTGATCTGAAATCAGTCCCGCGACACCGTCTTGACGAGCACTGTAGCGAAAGCATGCTTCAGTCAAACGACATGTCGACACTGGAGGTGAGCTCGTCGCCGTTGTGGCCGCGTTCGCTGCCGTCACAGCGCCAGCAACTGAGTACCTTCCACAGCCTGATCACAACTTGCGACGGTCGTCGCTCGGTCGTGTCCGCCCATCCCCCTCCGCGGACCCACAGCAAAGGCCGACCCCATCCTGCATTCAGATCTCACAAAGTCAACTCGACATGATAAATAAGATGCTTTGCTAGTGCCGGGGGAAGAGCGTCACGAGCACATGCGCCTGAAACGTCCAGCTGCGGTACGTCTCGTCGATGAACGAGTCATAGTTTGTGCTGTTCGAGATGCGGTGGTAGAGTACGAAGACGGCGGCCGTGAACAAAAGCGCGTCGACACGGTCCAACATGCCGCCGTGGCCGGGAATGAGCGCACCCGTGTCCTTGACCTGCGCCAGCCGCTTCACCAGGCTTGCGAAGAGGTCGCCGTAGCGCGAAATGAAGGCGCCGACGACGGCAAAGACGATCTGCCACGCGAGGCTCTTGGCCAGGTACGACTCACGGTCCATGTGCATGCCCGCAAGCTGGTCGTCGCGGATGTGGGGCGGCGCCAGCGTGTTGACGACGACAATAAGCACGACGCCGAGAAACGCGCCGCCAAGCGTGCCTTCCAGGTCTTTCTTGGGCGAGATGTGCGCGGCGAGGCGGTGAAAGTGGCGGTACCCAAGCGCGGGTACCACATGGCCAGTCACGTACGCGCCCGTGTCGGCACCCCACACAACGGCGAGGAAGCCCAGCGCGAGGCGGCGGCCGTCGACAACCGACACCATGAAGGTCGAGATCGGGTCCATGAGCAGCACTACGTAGCCGTAGGCGGCGCAGTCGCAAACGACGGCGAAGAATACGCGAACCTTGTCGGCTGGCGCCGCGCACGGCTGCGAGAGGTGCACGGCCATGGCCACGAGGGCGAAGACCTGCTTGGTGTAGTCGAGGCTCACGATGTCGATGCGGTTGGCGTAGTAGTTGGTGCCAAAGTAGGCGAGCGCCCGGAGGCCGTAAAGTGCTTGGGTCGTGAGCAGTAGCACGTGCGAGCGCCATGACGGCGTCAGCCAGCCACAGAAGAACGCCGCCCACGTCGACACGCCAATGTACACGAAGAGGTACGCGACAGCTTGTGTGTCGTTGCGGTGGGTGCTCGGGTCCGGCGGCAGCGTCGCGTAGTGCCAATGCGTTGCCTGGAAGTAGTACGTGGCGCCGACGACGACGCCTGCACCGACGGTTGCGAGGATGGCGGCAGCAGTTTTGTCGTATCCCCGGGAAATGGGCGATGTACAGCAGTGGCGCAAGTTGAGCACAGGTATCGGCCGTGGAGCCCCCGACACGTCGCGCAGCGCCACGGACGTTGCGATGCGATGAACGATGCGGTGGCTCAGCCACGCGAACTCGTAGCTGCAAATGGAGACGACGACCGAGCACAGGAGGAAGGGAGAGAAGGCCGGACCGAGAACAAGCAGCACGAGCACGGCCGGCGCGAGAACGAGGGCCGAGAGCAGGCGTTGGAGCGCGTTGGACTGGCGAACGTGGGTCACGATATAACTCTCTCGCCTCCGGGCGCCAGTCGTCTTTGTCCCGCCGGTCGTCGATGCCTCGAGCATCACGACGCCGTCTGTTGTGCTTGGCGCGTCGTCGACGGGGTCCGTCGTCATGACTTCGGCCAGCGTGTCGAGGCGCGTTGGCATGGCGCAGGAGGCGGAGTGGCGGATATCAGGTCGCCATGACACCAGCTGCGTTCTGCTGTCCGAAAAGCTCGCTATTTATATATATTTATATAAATGCGCGCTGGCTTTTTAAGATTACTCCTCGCTGACGGCAGCCGCGGCGGGGCCACTGTGGCCGTCTCGGACCGACGACACTGCAGTGCACGCAGGCAGGGCGGAAGACACTCCCTCGGCCTCGGAGGGAGGTCTGTGCTGCGATGCTGGAACGCCCCAGCTCGCCCCGCAGCCGAGACGGGTCTTTCTGCGGTGCCAGCCGGCGCCGGCGCTCCTATGCAGGACGTGGGTGAGGGAGACTGAATGGGGCGGCAGCACGAGTTGCCGACCCTCCTCCAGCAGCCATCAAGACGCCAATTCCACCGTTGTTGAAGCGATGCGTTTGTTATGCAGACGAACGCCGTGGCGTCATAGAAGGCGATTGGAGCTCCAGAGGCGGATTCACCTATGGATGCAGCTCCATGATGCATGGACTCGGCGGCTTTTGGCAGGCCATATGAACCTGCACGCAGCCTCGGAGTCGCGCGGTCCGACCAGCCCGCTTTCTCCTCGCCCCAGCAACGTCACGTCACACATGCGCGGAAGCCACGGTGGGTAATGGGCACCCAGCGCACATGGCACCCGACCGTACGTTTCGCGGAATGCATCCATCTTCGTCGGGCGGCTTCGGTGGGGCGCATGACAGCGCACCTGTCTCCTCCCGTCCGCAGTAGCCACGATATGCGGCCCCTCGTCATGGTGCAACGCTAGCAGTGTTGCCGTCGAGTCCCGAGAGATTCCACAGCCTGCGCGAGGGAACGGACACGTGGGAAGGATCTATGTAGCTTAATAACTCAGCTTCTGTGGCGCTGCGCACCAGCCACAGGCGCCGAAGGTCTTGATCCATTTGTTCCAGCTCTCGCGGTCGGCGATGGCCTTGCAGTTGGTGCAGTTGACCGTCATCTTGGCGACGACGGGGAAGCCCGTGATGATACACGGCTCGAAGCGGGCCTTGCACTCGGTGCACTGGAGGCTGCCCTCGTAGATGGATGCTTGGCAGTTGGGGCACGGCCGCTCCGGCAGCTTTTCCTGCACTTGCTGGTCCATCGAGATGGTCAGCACCCAGTCCCGGATCTCCTCGCGGGCCGCCTCGTCTGGCAGGTACTGCTCGTCGGGTAGCGGGAAGTCCCGAGGAATGTCGGTCGCCAAGAAGTCCGAGTTGTCGAGGCTGTTGAGGTTGCCGTCGTCGATGGCTTCCGTCAGGTCCAAGTACCGGTTGAAGAACACGAACGCCGGACTAAGCCACTTGCGCTCTCGGCAGGCCGCCCCCGCGAGGTAGAAGAGCTTGTCGGCCGGCAGCACCGTAACGTACCGCAGGAGCGCCATGGCGATCTTACATGCGACGTCCGTGAGGCCCGCCGCTTGCGCCTGCGCCTTGAACGAGATGTAGTGTGCAATCAGCAAATACTGTTCCATGGCGGCCGTTTGCGCCGGCGAAACGTCCTTCGACGCTTTCATCTCCTTGATGAGCTTCCGCAGAAGCTTCACAAGCGACGCAACGTTGGCCGCGTGCTCGGGCGTCGTCTCTACGGCCGCCCGGCACCCGAGGCACTTGGCAACGATGCGCTCCACGGTCGGTAGCGTGTCATCCACGAGCGGCACACCGTACGTCGTCAGCGTTGCGATCGCCGCGTCCGCGTCGTCGTGCTCGAGCAGCCGCGTGCAGCGCAGCACGAGGTACTTCGCGAGTGCTTTGGGCCCGTGCTTGGCCGCGGACGACAACACCTTGTCCCACTCACCACGTTGCATCCACACGTCGAGCGCGTTCGCTGCCTCCTTTGCCTCGGCCTTGCCCTCGGGCTTGGCCTCCTTGGCCTCGGGTGCCTTGGCATCGTCCTTGGCGCTTGCCTTGGCATCCTCGCGGGGCTTGGCGTCAGAAGCGCCAAAGGCCGACGCGTGCTGCGCGCGCTCCAGGCGTGGCAGCAGCTCCGGCGCATGCTGTTCGCAGAGCTTCTGCGCTGCAACCCAATTGCTCGTGCGCAGGTAGCAGTCGAGGGCTTCGCTCATCTTGTCGATTGTCTTGAAGTAGTTGGCGGCCGCATCGAACATGGACATGGAGAGCAACCGCGACGCCACCTCCTCCACGACCGACTTAAACCGCCCGCGGTCGTGCTTGGACGCGAGCTCGACGGCGAGGCCCCAGATTTCTTCAAGCCCCGCAGGGTTCTAGACACGTGCTCAGCACCCAGCGGCCCAAGACAGAGCCGTACGTCCAGCTGCTCCAGCGTGATCGACAGGTAGGCGTCGATGGCTTGTACATACTGCTGGCAGCTCACCCAAATCTCGCACGCCTCCAGCAACTCCTCCTTGCTTTTGGGCCCGCCCGAGAAGATGGCGCGCTGGTGCGCCATGTTTACTTCACCCAGTTTGTGCGGCAGGTGGCGCCGCGCGAGCCGCATGGCGTCCGACCACATTTGGCCCTCCATGTAGGCCGCCAGCGCCATCTCGGGCTTGCCGGCGTTGAGAAAAAAGCCCTCTACGCACGGTGAACCCAGTGCGTCCCGCGCCGACCTACCGGCGCGAGCAAAGTCCTTGCGCTCGACCCAGAGACGCGCCTGAGCCACGAATACATCGGCGACCGACGCGGGATCGGCAGTCTCAGCGACGCGCATGGCGTTGGCCCAGTCCTGCTGGTGTACGTACATGTCGACGGCCTCGCGCGGCTTGTTGGCGTTGATAAACTCGGCCTCAGCTTCCTTGAAGCGCTCCTCGTCTTCGAGGAAAAGTGCGTGTTTGAGGTGCACCTCGGGCACCTTCTTGGGCGCGCTGTTGCGGGCGAGTTCAAAGGCGTACTCGAAGGAGCCGCTCTCGATGGCGTAGTCGATGGCGGGCTCGGTGAGCCCCAGGCGCGTGAGAAGCTTGAAGCCCGGTTCGCCTTTGAGGCTCATTGCCCAAGCGTACGCCACGCGCTTGGACGCGTTGATACCGCCGTGGTACTTAGCGACGCGAATGGCTTCGTCCCACATGTCGTTGGAGCGGTACATGTTGACCGCAGCCTGCCACTCGCCGCCTTCGGCAAAGTGGTGCTCGGCCTCTTTGAAGTTGCTTTCGTGTTCGAGCTGTTGCGCCAGGTACAAATGCGTCTCCTTGAGCAGGTCCTTGCGGTACTTGGTCACAAGGCGGATCATTTGCTCGTAGTTCTTGTGGTTTTTGTACATGTTGATGGCCAAGTCGGGTTCGTTCACCGTCAAGAAGAGCTTCTCCGCTTCCTTGAGCTTCCCTTGGCGCTCCATGCGATGCGCCTGCTCCACGTACAGCCGCTCCGTCTCGTACTTGTCCATGTGATTCAGAGCCACTTGATACGCGGCGTCCCACTTGTTGGCGCGTGTGTACATTTCGACGGCATCCCGTGCTGCGTCGGCCTTGATGAAGCAGCGCTCCGCCTGCTCGTACTGCTGCGCGTCCTGGTAGTGCCGCGCCAGCCGCCGGTAGTACGGCAGCGCGATCTCGTCGTCGAGCGTCTCAACCATTTGGCCGGCCTTGGCCCACTGCCGCGAGTTGAGCGCCGCTTCCACCGCCTTGGTCGGCACGTTGCCCTCGATGTAGTGGTTGATGGCCATATCCATCTAGCACGACAGTAAGCGCCGTGGAGTTAGCTGCGGCGGCAGTACCTGCTTTTGCGACACGAGGTAGTCGCCCCAGCTCTCCTCGAGCTTCATGACGCGGTCGGGAAACACGCGACGCGAGAGATCGACGGCCTTGCGGTAGGCGTTGGCTTTGATGTACGCCGCCAACGCCCGGTCCTCCTCTTCCATCTTCTCGAACTGGTCGCCCGCTTTCTCAAACATGCCCGACGCATAGAGAGCGTCGGCAACGCTTTCGAGCAGCGCGCGGTGGTCGCGGCCGAGGTTGCGCTCGTTGAGGAGGTTGGCGGCCTTGGCCGGCAGCCCACCTAGCGAGCCATGAGCCCGTGGCGCGAGGGCGATGTACCTTTAAGGTAGAGGTGCACGGCAGCGGCAAAGTCGCCTTCTTTGACCTTGAGCACAGCAGCCTTCTCTTCCTGGCGGCTCGAGAGCAGGTACTCGGCGTACTGCCGCTTCATCGTGTCGAGCGACGCGTGGTTGCGCGTTTCAGCGACGCGGATGGCATCTTCCCACTTCTGCAGCAGCTGGTACATCTCAATGGCTTCGTCGACCTGGCCTTGGCTCAGGAGAATGTGCTCGGCGCTTCGGTAGTCGTTCTTGAGCAGCGCGAGTTTGGAGCGCACGCGCCAGTGCACCATGCCTTCGCTCATCTTGGCCTTCTCCATGTAGTCGATCTTGTTGACTTTGCGCAGGTATCGACAGCGGCAAACGTCGCCCAGGGCCGCGACGCAGCGCTCAGCGATGCGATGGTCGTTGCTCTTGAGGGCCTCGGCGCTGAGCTGCGTCCACATCGCTTCAGTTTCGGGCGTGAGCTCGAGCGGCTCCAAGATTGCCATGGCGCGCAGCAGATGCTTGTCGTCGATGGCTGTGCCGAAGTTGATGAGCGACTCGTCGAGCTGGTAGCTTGCGGTGTTCATGCCCTCGTCCACAATCACTTCGGTGCGGCCGTTGGCGCGTTCGATCTGCTCAACGTCGCCTTTGATCTGGTAGATGGTGGCCTTGTCCGGGCTTCGAATGTTGTACCAGACGTACAAGTTGGCGCGGTTTTGGGCCACAACGACGTCCGAGTCGGGCACCCACTGCACGTAGTTGCAGTAGTTGAGCAGTGTCGAGCGCGTCTGCGTCTCCATGTCAAACAGGTGCAGTTGCCGCCGCTTGTCTCGGAAGAGAAGTAGGCTCCCGTGCGCATTGAGCTCCAGCCAGTCGACGCGGGCGTCGTGGTTGATCGTTGTCGAGTTGTGCGCGTGAAGGTCTTTGACCGCGATCGTTTGTAGGTCGAGAAGAAACGCCATTTTCTTGTTGTCGTCGGCCGGCGCTTTGCCCGCGTCTTGCTGCACCGGGCGCTCGTTGATGCGGACCGAGAGCAGGTGCAGGCTCAGGTGTTCCGTACGCACGGAGCCGAGCACCTCGTTCTGACCGTACTCAATGAGCGAGAGCTCTCCCGCCTGGTAGATGATACACACGGCGGGGTTCTCAAACATGTACTTCTCTGCGCCCGTTGACTGCCACTGCACCTCCGAGAGCTTGGAGGTCTCGAGGTCCCCGACTAGCAGCGTGCTGCTCGAGTTGGCGACGAGGAAGCGGTCTTGAAAAACGTTAAGCTTGGTGATCTCGCAGCCAAAAGACGAGCGCACGATGACGCGCTGGCCCGTAGCAATGCGCTTTACGATCACTTGGCTCAAGGACACGTACGTGAACTCGAACTTGCCCTTGTACCGGTACCGACGCACACACGCGTCGAAGAGGTCGAGCGCGCCGCACACGGAGCCGACAGCAAGGCGCGACCCGTCGTGCTTCCAGCCAAGACTTGTAACCGAGTAGAGGTTGTCGATCGTCTTGACGCCGACGGCTTCCCACGAGTCCGTCTTGGCCTGGTGGGTGTACGTGTAGAAGCTGTTAAAGTTCCCCACAACGCAGCTGTCGCCTGTGGGGTTGAACACGCTCGTGGTGAACTCCCCGCACTTATCGTCGCTCGCGTAGTCGAATGAGCGCACGAGGCCACCATCTTTGTCGTAAAAGGCCACCTTGCGGTCGTTCCCGGCCGCGACGATGGCCTCGCCCCACGAGAGTGCGTACGGCACGCATGAGTGGATGACGATCTTGGTCTGCGAGCTGCCCCCATTGACGTCGTCAAAAATGAAGCGGTAGATGGACATGTCATAGTGCGATGATAGCACGGCTGTGCCTTCGGGGTTAGCACACAGCGTCGACACGTAGCTGCCCGTCGAGTAGAGTGTCGCTGGCTTGTTACTGCGGAGCTGCCCGAGCTTCACCTTGCCGTCGGCGAGCCCGAAGACGATTTCGTTCGGGTGCGCCGCGGGCCAGATCATGGATGTGACGCTCGACGCCTGCATGAACTTGTTACAGATCGACTTTTTGTCACCCCATTCGAGCCCGAGCTTGTAGATGAAAACAATGTTGTCGCTCTGCGCAACCGCGAGCTTGGACGAGTCGGGCGAGAAGGCCAGACCGCGTACCGTGTAGTTTTTATCGCC